>JAUEJK010171037.1:0-17260 GCA_032274865.1 Eryngium alpinum
GTGAAACTTTTTAAATAAAGATAAAGACCTCGCTGGCACAATTTAAAGTTTATTCTTGTTCCCCTGACCCTCCTTTGCAGATTTAGAACTATCTTTTCTTGAACTTTCCTTCCCATGACCTTTAAAGCTTTGAGAAGTAGCATCCTTTTTGGGTTGAGCTGAGCCAGAGGAAGCTGCAATAGATGATTTTTTATGCACTTGCACTTACAGAGGAACCAGAAGAAGAAAGAGGAGGAGGAGGTTGATTACTTGAAGGCTTAAGAGGTGCCTTGCAAGCATAAGAGATTTGATAACTATCACATTCTCCTTCTTCTTCTGACCTCTGGCTCGTCAATAATTTCCTTTGCCTTTTCCTTTCCCCTTTCTTTTCTTTGAATCTTTATCATCATCTAGAAATTTCTTTGCATCATTTAGAGATTCTTTAGCTTCTTTATCTGTCTTCTCCAGCATAAGCTTTTGAGCTTCTAACATCTTTTCTAACTTCTCTCTTTCCATCTCCTTTCTCTTCTGAATATCATCCACTTCTTCAACAACTATTTTCTTCAGTAGTCTCATTCTACCACCTTTCTTTGTCTTTCGCTTGTCATCTGGAATTTCTTCAGCAGAGAGGTAGAAATGTATTCCATATCTAATTTCTCACAATATTCGTTTCTCTCCTTCAGAGGCATTAAGCATAACTTCTCATAGAGAGCAACATCTCCTTTTTCTTCCTCGGTCAATTCCTCATACTTGAAATCTCGACTTTGAATCTGAGCTTGACTTATTCTTGGTCTGTTCAGAGCTTTCTCAACCTTGCTTGAGTCTTGAGCACCATCAGTCTTAACCAATGCCTTCTCCCCCTTTTTCGCAGAATCATCAGAGCCAAGATTTTGAGAATTTTGAAGAAGGGAGAGGATTGAACTGATATTTGAGGAAATCTTGTTCTGCTCAGCTTCAAATTTATCTAATCTTTTAGAGATAGCATTTGTTACCTCTGTACTTCTGTCAATAACTCTCTTCAAGTTTCCAATAGTCTTCTTGTCCATAATTGTCTCCATATAGGTTTGGAGACCAGCTAAAGACTTCTTCATTGAATCCTCAAACTTCAGATGCATGGCTTGACAAGTCTTGGCTATAAGATACTGTGTCTTGTGAAGAAATTGTTGCTGCTCATCTTTGTTACTCTTGAGCTCTTCACTATAGTAGCACATCAAATCATCAAAGTCTTCTGGTGCAAATGTATGAGGGAGGGTGAAAGGTGTGATATCAGGTTCACCTGGTTCTGTACCCTTGTGATACCATTTAGGAAGCCTCTTTTCACCTTCACTTTCACCCTCAGAAGCAAATTCTTCTTAAACTTCCATTTCTGCACCATAGTTGATATCCCCGGAAGGTAACGGATCTATCCCCAGATTCAATGTTTGACCATCAGGGGAAAGATCCTTAGCTTCAGAATCTTGCTCCTTTTGGACTTCTTTGGCAATTTCAAGCACCACATTACTTTCTTTCTCTTCATTTCCAACCAAGCTAGTGGTAGCATTGGTGGCTTCAACCAAGATGGCTAGTGTTGCTTCTGTAGAATCACCCAAATTCCCCCCATCACTCAAGTTTTTCTTACAGGTCTCACCTGTACTCACTCCACTTACTTTAGCAGCATCTAAGCTCTTTTGTTTACTCTCCCGAAGCTCAATAGTCATGCTAATGATTTTCTCACCCTCACTCACTTTTTCCAAAGCTTTCTCTTGGGTTGAGCTTTGCTTTTCTCCACTCATTTTCTCTCCCTCACCAAGACTTGTCCAAGAAGGCTCCCTATGGGTTGAGGGAACTGAATGGGCTAGTCCCATCAGTGCATCTACTATAACTGAAGGATCAATTGGAAAATTTAGCTCTTGTGCAATGTGTCCCATAGGTATAAGGTTAGAACTTTGGGAGGCATCTTTTATCATGGTAGTTCTACCTTCCCCTGACACACTAGACAACTCTACAGAAGAAATGTGAGTGTATTAAGCTTCATTGTCAGTGGAATCACCAATAACTTGATCTCTAGAAGGAGAATTAGACATCAAGTATGAAGGATCTACAGTCATTGGATCATTTTCAGTTGGCTCCTCAACGATTGGAGAAAGTTGAGGACTTTGTATGATCGGACCACAAATTTGATCCATCACATTCAAAGCAGGTGAAGGAGGGGGAATGAAAGAAGGTGTAGGAGAGTTGATTGAATAGGGCTAAATCTCAGAATGAGGAGGTGATTTATCAACAGAAGTTGTGACCCTAAGTTGTGCATCATCACTCAAGTGTTTGGCTTGTTTAGTAGTGACCTCACAAGTGCTATGTGTCCTGGGCTTACGACTATCTTCAATAGATACATCTTATTGAGAAGATGTATCAATATGTGTTTGCCCTGTTTAACCTCCACATCTTGTTGGGAAGATGTGGATTGCTTGGTTTTCGGTTCCTCAATTGTCATTCCCTTCTGCTTCTTGGCCTTATTACCCCTGACCTCACTCTCTACCTCACCACCCTTATCAAATATGTCTTTTAGAGCTCAACTAGTTGTTTTCTTACCCTTGGCTTTTTGAGAAGCCTTGGGCTTGGTTGCAGATTGTAAGAAAGAAGAAAGTGGGACATCTATGGTAGAATCAAGATTGGTATTGTCTTCAGTTGAAGAATTAGATGAGATGGATGAGCATAAGAGAAAAGAAAAAGAGAAAGTGATGAAGATGATAGAAGCTCAGCATGAAATGCTTAAGGAATCAAATGAAGAACTAGTTGAGAAATTGAAACAAGTCAAAGAGCTAGTGGATGATGACAAGAAAAAGAAAGGGAAATGTAAGGAGAAGAGAATTGAAGAGCCTAAGTATCCAAAGAAGAGGGAGAATAGGATAGTAATTAAAACCCCTGATGTTTGCAAGGCATCTTCAAAGCCTTTAAACAATCAGCCTCCTCCTCATCCTCCTTCTTTTGGTGGAAAATTAACTTCTCTTGCTCAAAATTCTTCAAGTATAGCTGCCTCTGGCTCTAGTCAACCTTCCAAGGGTGCTGATTCTCAAAGTTCAAGGGGTCAGGGGACAGAAAGTTCAATAGTCATGCTAATGATTTTCTCACCCTCACTCACTTTTTCCAAAGCTTTCTCTTGGGTTGAGCTTTGCTTTTCTCCACTCATTTTCTCTCCCTCACCAAGACTTGTCCAAGAAGGCTCCCTATGGGTTGAGGGAACTGAATGGGCTAGTCCCATCAGTGCATCTACTATAACTGAAGGATCAATTGGAAAATTTAGCTCTTGTGCAATGTGTCCCATAGGTATAAGGTTAGAACTTTGGGAGGCATCTTTTATCATGGTAGTTCTACCTTCCCCTGACACACTAGACAACTCTACAGAAGAAATGTGAGTGTATTAAGCTTCATTGTCAGTGGAATCACCAATAACTTGATCTCTAGAAGGAGAATTAGACATCAAGTATGAAGGATCTACAGTCATTGGATCATTTTCAGTTGGCTCCTCAACGATTGGAGAAAGTTGAGGACTTTGTATGATCGGACCACAAATTTGATCCATCACATTCAAAGCAGGTGAAGGAGGGGGAATGAAAGAAGGTGTAGGAGAGTTGATTGAATAGGGCTAAATCTCAGAATGAGGAGGTGATTTATCAACAGAAGTTGTGACCCTAAGTTGTGCATCATCACTCAAGTGTTTGGCTTGTTTAGTAGTGACCTCACAAGTGCTATGTGTCCTGGGCTTACGACTATCTTCAATAGATACATCTTATTGAGAAGATGTATCAATATGTGTTTGCCCTGTTTAACCTCCACATCTTGTTGGGAAGATGTGGATTGCTTGGTTTTCGGTTCCTCAATTGTCATTCCCTTCTGCTTCTTGGCCTTATTACCCCTGACCTCACTCTCTACCTCACCACCCTTATCAAATATGTCTTTTAGAGCTCAACTAGTTGTTTTCTTACCCTTGGCTTTTTGAGAAGCCTTGGGCTTGGTTGCAGATTGTAAGAAAGAAGAAAGTGGGACATCTATGGTAGAATCAAGATTGGTATTGTCTTCAGTTGAAGAATTAGATGAGATGGATGAGCATAAGAGAAAAGAAAAAGAGAAAGTGATGAAGATGATAGAAGCTCAGCATGAAATGCTTAAGGAATCAAATGAAGAACTAGTTGAGAAATTGAAACAAGTCAAAGAGCTAGTGGATGATGACAAGAAAAAGAAAGGGAAATGTAAGGAGAAGAGAATTGAAGAGCCTAAGTATCCAAAGAAGAGGGAGAATAGGATAGTAATTAAAACCCCTGATGTTTGCAAGGCATCTTCAAAGCCTTTAAACAATCAGCCTCCTCCTCATCCTCCTTCTTTTGGTGGAAAATTAACTTCTCTTGCTCAAAATTCTTCAAGTATAGCTGCCTCTGGCTCTAGTCAACCTTCCAAGGGTGCTGATTCTCAAAGTTCAAGGGGTCAGGGGACAGAAAGTGAAAGAAAAGGTGATAAAGGGAAGACAAATAGAGAGGCTCAAATCAAAAATCCTACTAAATCTCTTTCTTTGATTGAGAAATGGCCCCCAAGAGAACGTAAGATTTGAGAAATACATGGATTCTATCTATGAATTTGTTGTAAGGGTAAACGATAAAGTAAACTACATCTTTTTGGTACCAATGAGGAAATATGAGAATGAAAGAATATAAAATTTGAATTCTTTCAAGATATGGATGGATATCGGCTCTCTAGAGCTATCAAAAAGGTAAGGGTGAATCCTCTTGGAAATATTTTGATCAATGATCTAGAGAATCTGAGGATAAAAGTAAATGACAAGGTGGATATTGTGCATGCTATTGGAAAAAAGGCTCTACTACAAAGACTTAGGTGGCAATGAGCAAGTTCTTCATGTAAAGCAAATCAGGGACCTTCCTTTGTCAGAAATGAATCACATTGTTGAAGAATCTGTAGGAATCAAGAATGAATGGGTCATCAAGTTCATACATCTATTTCTTCCTTGGTTGCTGAAGAATGAAAGGGAATTGGAAATTGAAAGAACTACTGGAATTGGTCATAAACTTGTCAAGGTTTCCTCTATATAAACAGAGTTACCCATCTATATTCCAGAAACAAATTCAGTCAAGTTCCTCAACAAAAATGGAGCTGAATAAACATTTGCTTGGTCAGAACTAGCTACTCAAAAGTTTGATAAATTTGAGGAAGTTATCAGCTACTTGAAAGGTTGTAAGAATCTGACTGTAGCTTTATTCAGAAAAGCCCTGATCAAGGAAGTGGGGAGAATCAAAGAAGGCAAAGAAGAAGCAACTGGTCCAATTCCTATACCTGAGTTTAGACATCCTAAAGACAAGGCTGGAGTTGGTCAAGACATCTTCTAAGCTTGTCATTACAAGTATCGAAGTGGTAATACACTTTTCTTTGTCTTGTACATGCTGTAAAAACACATGTTTTCATTTTTGTAGAGTTACATTTTGTACATACATATTGTTTTTAGTTTTGACATCATCACCAGATTCAACCCTTGAATTTGTGATTACCAAATTGGTAAATCATGAATTGGGGGAGATTGTTAGGTCTGTTTGTATATGTAGTGATGATGGTGTCCATAGGAATTCATTCTAAATAAGAGTTCATACTTATATAGATTATCAGAACTAATAGAATAAGGTTCTTGTAAACTCAATAGTATACAAGTGTTAAGTTGTAACTGGAATGCATAAAATAAAGTAGGATTGGATGTTCAATGCCAAGTTTACATGGAAACATCATATGGAAGTTCTCTGAAACATCATGATAGAAGGACCAATATCTTGAAGATCATAAGGGGATAGCATGATTTATCCCCGGACAGGAATAAACAGCATCAGGGGAAAAGATCTTCATACGGGGATAGAATCCAGACATCAGAGGAAGACTGCTCTCTTTATTTAAAGTTTATTTTGTCTTCTTGCTTGGAAAAGAAGCCTCATTTCAGTTGGCGGAGTATCAGAAATTGGAGGAAATCCTGTGGTCCTGAGTACACGTGTCAATTGGATGTCTAGCCAGAAATGGAATAGAAAGATAGGAGTGCTACAAGTCACCATCAATAGTGGTCCACACCATAAGGGGTTATCTTAAGTGGTCAACACCATCAGGGAATGTGCAGTTATCTTTTATTTCATATAAATAGCCATCGTATACTCATCTCTCTAAGAACAGAATCTCAGTAATCCTTTGGAGAGTTGTTTTTCATCTGTATTGTGAGAGATAGAGATTTTAAAATATTTGTAGCTCTTAGTTTTGAGAGATTTAATTACTTAGCAAGAATGTAGCTCTGATTTGTAAAATAATTAGAGAGTCATTGTAGCTTGCTTTGTATTCAGAGTAGCTCCATAGTTGTGGAGATTTGTAGCTGAGAAAACATCTTTGCTTGTCTCAGAAAACCTTCAAAGTTTTAATATAATTAAACTTTGATAAGTTCTGTATTGGTTTTGCTTTATAGTTTGTTTGTAAATCTACATAGTTGTTTGGTTTGTTTTGTTTATGAGTTAAATCAGAAAAAGGCTAAAAGTTTGTATGAATTGTTCCACCCCCTTCTACAGTTCTTCTTGAGTTTATTATGAATAACATTGCACCTCCTTGATGAGTCCATCCACTTTGGGCCTTTGCCGTATTGGGCTTGTTTGACTTCTATTCCGGTTTAGATAGATTTATTCCAGTTCAGATCCGAATCAGGCCGACTTGGGCCTTTGTGTTTCGAACCCTATTTTTGGGCCATTACATGAAGTATGTTCTTCCTTCTTCACTCTATAAACCCACATGTTCTTCAAAGCTCTCTTGCACTTAGGCAACTTCACCAACTCGTACGTGTTATTCTCATGCAAGGATTTCATCTCATCTTGCATGGCATCAACCTACTTCTGTTTGTGCTCATCTTCCATAGCTTCTGCGTAAGTCTCAGGCTCTCCCTCGTCAGTCCCCAACATATACTCATCAGCAAGATATCTAGAAGATGGATGACGAACTCTGGTAGATCGTCTAAGTGGAACGAATGGTGGAACATCTGGTACTGGAAACTCCCCTTGAACATCCTCATCTATCTCAGGTTCATCTGGAGTAATAAAACCATCAGTACCATGCTGCTCATCATCATAAACATCATCTCCAAGCTGTGGCTCCTGTGGAGGAACCAGATCTAAGTCAATCAAATCATCACTATATTGAGGAATAATCTCTTTCTTCTCAATATCTTTTAAAGTCTGGCCTTCTTCGAAAACAACATCCCGACTTCCCAAAATTTTCTTCTGGACCGGATCATACAACCTGTAACCAAACTCATCATGACCATAGCCAACAAATATACACTTTTTGGTCTTTGCATCAAGCTTATGCCTCTCATCTTTAGGAATATGCACAAAAGCCTTACATCAAAAGACTCGCAAATGATCATATGAATCTTTTTCACTTCATACCCTTTTCAGAATATCAAATTGGAAAGGAACACAAGGTGATAGATTTAATACATGTATCATAGTATTTAAAGCTTCACCCCAGAAAGATCTCGGCAAACCAGCATGTGAGAGTAAACATATGATTCTCTCTTCTAGAGTTTTGTTCAACCGTTCAGCTACACCATTCAGATATAGTGTCTTTGAAGGAGTCTTTTCATGTCGAATTCCCTACTCCTTACAATACACATCAAACGGACCTGTGTATGCACCACCATTATCTGTCCGGATACAGATGAGCTTCCTCCCAGTTTTTCTCTCTCAAGTGAGGCCTGAAATTGCTTGAACACACCTAGTACTTAATCCTTCATCTTCAATGTGTAAACCCACATCTTCCTTGAGTAATCATCAATAAATGTAACAAAATAGAGAGATCATATGTCCTAACTTTCATAGGAACACAAATATCGGAATGTACCAAATCAAGTCTGTGTCTTCTCCTAGAAGGAGGATGAACCTTAAAAGAAACCATGTTCTATTTACCTGCCAATCAATGAGAACACCTCCTCAAGTGAATATCCTGTAGACCAGATAGCAATTTCTTTTTCGACAACAAATCATATTTTTCTCACTCATATGGCCAAGCCGTTTGTGCCATAACTCAGAAGCATCTTCATTCTCTAAAGCATTAACAACACTGTTAGAAGCCTTAGCATGCACCACATACAAAGAAGATGTCTTCTCATCTCTAGCCACAATATTAGAACCTCTAGTAAGCTTCCACTTACCAACACTAAAGGTGCTACAAAATCCATCACCATCAAGCTTACCTGCAGAAATAAAATTCAACCGAATATCTGGAATATGCTTCATATTCTTGATAACCAAGGTGTACCAATACTCGTCTCGAAACGCATATCTCCAATACCAACAGCTTTAGCAGTGCCGCTGTTGCCCATCTTAATATTCCTATAATCACCAGATGTATAAGATGCAAAGAACTCTCTCCTAGATGTGGCATGAATGGAGGCACCACTATCAAATACCCAATGCGAATCATCATTAGCAAGGTTGATAGCATCACTGTCATAAATAATCATGAAATCATCAGTAGCGGCAGCAGTAACCTGATCATCATTACCAATATCATCCTTTTCTGATTATTGTCTGCTCCCTTCTTGCTCTCCTTATTTTCCCTTTTCCGTTGACTGCAGAATTTCTTGATATGACCCTTTTTACCACAGTGGTGACACTCAACATTAGTGAATTTTCCTCTAGAGCTGCTTTGATGCACACCTCTTTTACTCGGACCTCTACTCTGACTTCTCCCCCGTCTTTCTATGACTATGACTTCTGATTGTGAAGAGGAACCTTGCGACTTTCTTCTCATCTCTTCATTCATTAGACTGCTCTTAGCTAAATCCACACTAATAATACCATCTGATGCGGAGTTGGATAATGACATCCTAAAAGTCTCCCAAGAATCCGGTAAAGTGCCCAAAAGACACAATCCATGCACCTCGTCATAAAACTTGATACCCATTTCAGCAAGTTGATTCATAATTCCTTGGAATAAATTCAAGTGATATGTCATAGGAATTTCGTCTTGGTACTTCAAACTCATCAACTGTTTACTCAGAAATATTTTATTGTTGCATGTCTTTAGAGCATATAATTGTTCAAGCTTGTTCCATAAAGTGCGTGCGTGTGTCTCACCACTGATATGATTCAGAACATTATCATCCACCCATTGCCTGATGTATTTACAAACCTGTCGATGCAAAAGATTCCACTGCTCATCGGTTTTGTTCTTAGGTTTTTCCGTTGTAAATACTGGTAGATAATAATCCTTCACATACAGAAGATCTTCCATCTTTCCCTTACATACATGATAATTAGAACCATTCATATTGACCATTATACTTGTATTTGTCTCCATCATTCACAAACCCTAACAACACAAAATAACAACCAAAGCTTTGATGCCAATCTAATGGGAAAAATCGGAACACAGCGGAATAATATTTTTCCCTGATTTGTAAACATTTGTGAAAACAATCAAGTAGAGCAATATAGAATAATAAAACACAAAATACAAACCAAAGAACACACAATAATTATACGTGGAAAACTGCCTCAAGGCGATGAGTAAAAATCACGGGACCTAGTCCAGGCAAACGATTCCACTATCACAAAATATGATACATCAGTCTTCTCTAGATAAAACTAGAGGTACAAAAATTCAAAATACTTCCTCACACTCTTGGAATTAACGTCAAAAAGTATGGAAACAAATAAAGTGAAAATCAGAGAATATTACATAAAACAGTCAGCCTGTTCCGCCCCCCAAAAACACACACTTCCAGACCACCAAATTCGATCTCCACCATTCAGAATATAGACAAGTGTGTTGTGAAGCTATTGTCCAAAAATCAGAACGATCCGACCGTCCAACTCCATTAATTGAAAATCTAAGACTGTTGCGCTGTGTTGCGGAAAAGCTGCGGGATTTACTTTAAAACCTGTTTAAAGATGATTGCTCTCTCCTACAATCTCTCAAACTAATTCTGAATTTTCTCTTAATAAAATCCTATAACTAAAATAAATAATCCTAATTCGAATCACTTTAGAATTTATATTATATATCCTCCTTGTGAAAACACAAGGATAACCTTATCAAGTATTCAGTTCCTAATTCAGATAGAAAAAAAATACTAAACAGACGTAGGACCGGCACCAACATGTGCAATTGCACATACCCAATCTGATCCCGCATCAAAATTTTAAAACATGAATTATACATATTATTTACCTTTTACGTATACTGAGATTTCTAACTTTTATTATTTAAAATTTTATAAAATTTATATATTATAGAGTAAATTGCACTTGTCATACTACATTTTATCGATATTTGTATTTTCAATATTATACACTCAAACAGATACTTGCCATACTATATTCAGATGAGTTGTAACGATATATGTATTTCCGTTTACTTTTAGTTAACGGTGTTAGATTAATACAAAACAGGTCATACTACACCGTTCATATATATATAACACATTCTAAAATAATTTGATTTTGACTTAAAATAATTAATAATAATAAAATATAATTATATATATAACATATTTTAAAATAGAATTATTAATATATAAGTATTAATAAATTAATTATTAAATCAACCCCCAATCTCAGCCCCTAAACCCGCAGTTGCTCCACTCCTCCACCAGATCGTCGCCGATCAACTCCTCTCTCAATTCCATCTCTTTCACCTCATCTCCATCCCCTATCTACATATATAGGTTCTGTTGATAGCATTTTTCGTCCGGAGAATTCGCTTCCGACAATCCTTCGATCTTCCTTCCGATAATCCTGCAAAAACGAATACGAGGAGATTGTCTCCCCGATTCGCCTCCGGCGTGAAAATCAGTAATTGTAATAATTGGGTAACCGTATAGAGAGCCAAGAGAATAATAATTTCGTAGGAAAAAATACATGTGTAATTTACCTTATTTATATGATACATAATCCTATTCCCACGGGGAGATCCTTTTTTATCATAGTAAGAGTAGAATTATAAAATAGCTTCAAATACTTTTATGGGCCACTTTCATAACCTAACTGGTAAATAAATAAAGGCATGTTCAACCCATAAAATAAATCCACACTCAGAATTGGGCCGGACCGTAAACGAACCCAATATCAACAAGCCCCCAAGTATAAATATTTTTATAAAATAACTATACTTAAGTAGCCCATCCAATATTCTCAATATCACCAGGCCCAATCCATGCTAATTTTAACGGACCAATTTTATAAGAAGCAACCAAAGCCAGCTGCAATACACACTTTTCGGACTCCTAGGCCCAAGCCCAGCCGAAAAACGTGTGAAGAGTTTTTTACTCTTCGAATTCCCAGCGGCTGAAACACATACATATATATAAGCAAATACATTTCGTGTCTTCTCTCACTAAAATCTCTTCTGTTGCTACTGGAGCCTCCGATCATCGCCGGAAAACTCACCTCAACAACCAAGCATATCACCTCTTGCTGTTACAAGTAAGCTTCATGTTTATTAATTTAAATTCCTCTTATATACACCTGCTATGCACATTTATTATACACATACACACATTTTGAATGCTCACATACATAATATGCCCAAATACAACAAATTTCTACCCGAAATTCCATAGATTCCATGTGCAAGCATATGTATATATGTGTATATAAATATGCAGAGGTAAATCATCAATACAAAAGTGATCATAAAAGTAATCACCGATAGAGCCGACCTCAAACCTTCAATTAGAAAACAAAGCTAGGGCAAAAAGAATCCCCAAATTCACTCTTTAGCGCTTAAAAGAATGTTGATTTCTAAACCAACTACCATAATTAATCGAGCTGTAAGCTCGGTAATAAGTTTTAATTTTGGAAACTGACTGATCGAGATTTATTCATGGTATTGTAGTGTCAAGCTCGCAAGCTAATAGGGACGTAGTATCTGAAGAGCCCGATAGGACCCCCATAACTTTGATTCCATGCTCTCGAGCTGAGGACCAGCTCGGTACACCCTCATCAGCTCTACCTATCAACTCATTACCTTCTGTTTCAAAAAAATACGAGGACCCGTTAAAATACCGAGGTGCTAATATAACTAGCACAATACCTTTAGAATTCATAAGCAAAATCCACCAAGAGTTTCATGTGCCGAGCTCTTATCATGTTTTTCAACCCAACCCATCGGATAAGATGTACACCTGCCCATTGATGAACGAGCTCACCAAAGAATTTGGTGTGGCTATCCATAAACTAGCCCTCTCTTGTGGCTTAAGATTCCCCCTTCATGACTTTGTAAAATCCGTGTTGAGGGACCTAAAGATTTCCATAGGGAAACTGATGTCGAACTCCTATACCAGCATCAACACTTTCCTATACAGATGTTTCACCCGAGATGTTCAACCCCAACTTAGACTTTTTTGGACACACTTCGAAATCTGAGATGCGCCCTTTACTCCAGGTTTTTATGTCATTATGTACCGACCTAATAATCAGAAGTGGCATGACATAAACTCCAGTAACAAGGGTAGAGAGGATTGGGTGTATATGACAGGAGCCGACCTGTCAGAATTTAAAACATGGGCTCCGACCCCCCTTAAGAGTGTCAGGCCCGAGCTAACGGAAAAGGAGCTCAGTGACTACGCAAAACTCCAAGAGGCGCATACGGCCGAGGAGAAGTTCACGTTTTCTTTCGTCAACTCAGAAATCTTCTTGGCGAGCATTGGAGGTTAAGTCCCCGAGCTCATCTCTTTTTTTCCTTTTGTTTTACTTCGTTTTTGCTTTACATGTTCATGTCTATTGCCGAGCTGCTAACTATTTTTTATTGTTGTGCAGTGTCTTCAGCCCCCAGCAGCTCGACTCTTAAGTCAAAAGCTGAATTAATTACCGAGCAGGCCTTCCGAAAAAGAGAGGAGGAACTTAAAAAGAAAAAAGCTGCAAAGGAGTCTAAGTCGAGGTCCACTCGCAAGAGAGCTCGGACAGAAACAATCTCGAAGGATGAAGAGATTACCATTACCCCAAACAAGGTGGATGTTACCCCAATCAAGTTAACCGAGATCCAAACTCCCACTCCAGATTCGAAACAAACTCAGCTCGAGTCCACAGCTGAATTTCCTCCAACAGTCGAAATTCATGACTCTCCTACCCGAGCTGAAGCTCAGCCTGCCAATCCCTTCGTGGTGATTTCGAACACTGGACCCATTGCCGAGATATGCTCCAATAGCTCGGTAATCTTAGCTCGAGAAATTGGTCAAGCTCTGCAAACTCCTGAGGATCAAAGAAAGATTTATGAGCTGAATGCTAACCAACGAGCTGGGCAAGCATCAGCTCATGTCATGCAGGTCTACTTTCTTCATTTCTATATTGTCTCTTAAAACATTTCTATAATTCACCTTGAACACATGAGCTCATCTTCCAGACTCACCTGTGGCTCGACTCTGTCGTTCAAGAGCTCGTCAATGTCCAAGACCTCCTCAGCTCGGCAAAGGATGATCTGAAAGCATCTCGGGCTGATAATACACGCTTAAGGAACAAAGTTTCCGACCTGGAGAATAAAGTTTCAGGTCTCGAAAGAAAGCTCGACGAAGCGCAGAACTTATACATAGGCGCTCAAAAGACAGGCCTGAAGAACATGGAAAAGTTGGAAAAACAAGTTGCCGAGCTGAAGAAGCAGGTAGAGGAAGATGGAAACTGAACCGATCTAGCTGAGATCGACTGGTTTTCCAAGGGTCAAGACGACCGCATCCGAGCTGCTAAGGAGGTCGAACTTGAATACAAAAAGATTTTGATTGACCCTCGCTTCAACCCACGCGCGACTGAACCTTCAAGTGAAGAATCTGAAAAAGACCCAGCTCGTAAAAGCGAGAATGAAAATTAAAACAGCTCGGTTATTTTGGACGTCTTCAGCTCAGACCAATATTTATTTCTTGTTTGCCTTGAATTTCAAGACTTTAAGTTTTTAAGTATCAAATACTTTTTGATAAAAGTACTTGTCTATTATTCAATGGTAGAATGATTTTTATGACAATTATCTTATTGCCTTCTCCTATGTGCATTACAGTCATCTGAGCTCTATATTTATTGACCTCGACATATGCTTTTAAAGTTTAATCATTGTCATTACTTTTTCTAAGTATCGTGTCTATTCAAACCATATATCTATTGAGCTCAGCCATTAGAATAAATATTATAGCATGCATAACCAAAACACCGGCTTTTGAATTCCGTCTTTATCTTTCACCAAAACAGCCCACACCGTCCGATCTCAAGCAGCCAAATAGAGCTGCAAAGGTTCTTGGGGCTCTGGCTGTGTTAGTAGCGGTGCTGAAACCAAATATTCTTTGACATCTTCAAAAGCCTTTTCACAAAGTCGAAGTCCACACAAAATCTTTAACTCCCCTTAATGTATGGAAGTGCCTTTTCAGCAGACCTACTAATAAACCTTCGGAGAGATGCTAATCTCCCTGTTAAAACTTGTATTTCTCTCTTCATTTTCGGCGCTTCCATATCCATGATAGCTTGAATTTTTTCGGGATTAGCCTGAATTCCTCTCTGACTTACCATATAACCCAAAAATTTCCCGGATCTAACTCCAAAAGTGCGCTTAGTTGGATTTAACCTCATATTATTCTTACAGACAGTTTTAAAACATTCGCGTAAGCTCCTTATATGATCATTATCATTGCTCTTAACTATCATATCATCCACGTAACACTCCATATTGCGACTAATCTGCGATTTGAACACTTTGTTGATCATCCTTTGATAGGTTGATCCGACGTTTATCAATCCGAAAGGCATTTTGATATATGCATATTTCCCATCCGGCGTAATGAAAGTTGTCTTTGCTATATCTTCCTCTTTCATAGCAATTTGATGATAGAAGGCATCCAAAAACGACAATAAAAAGTATCCAGTTGTTGCGTCTATGAGATGATCAATTGAAGTTTAGAGGGTAAAAGTATTTTTGACAAGCTTTATTCAGATCCGTATAACCAACACACATTCGCCACTTGCCATTAGCTTTCTTTACGACTACCACATTCACCAATCAATCAGGGTAATCAATTTCGCGAATAAACCCAGCTTTCAATAACTTGTTGACTTCTTCCATTATGACAGCTTGTCTCTCCGGTGCAAAGTTCCTCTTCTTCTGCCTAACCGGCTTGAACTCAGGATTAACATTGAGTGCGTGAACAGATACATCCAAGCTGAGCCCCCGGCATGTCCTCGGGTCCCCATGCAAAAATATATGAATACTCCCGGAGGACTTGAACCAGATCATCCTTAACTCCATTAGGCCACTCGGTTCCGATGGTGATGAGCTTGGCCGAATCCCCTGGTATGAGCTCGACATGTTCCGTAGATAAACCGGGTTCGGCAATTGTCTTACTTAAACTGTCTCCAAAGTGACCTCGATCTAACACCAATGTTTGCTTTTTAAAGTATTTAGTGTTCTCCGGATTAGCAATCTGGCCACGTTTACGACGACCACCTTTATCACCATCTCTCTCCTCATCCTCATCGGCTCTTTGTTCCAACATCACAGATTTTCGAGCTGCTACCTGGTCACCTCGGATTTCACATATCCCCAAATGTGTAGGGAACTTCAACTTCAAGTGGGGAATGGAGCATATCGCCTGGAATCTAACAAGCATAGGTCGACCAAGAATGATATTATAAGGCGAATTCACGTCAACCACATAAAATTTCAAGTTGTGAACTGCTGTTCGAGGTGGCGTTCCGATTTCTAACTTCAAACATATTTGTCCCAGGATCGGTATAGGATGATTCCCAAAGTCAGTCAACGGTGGCTCAGAGCACGTTCCCATTACCTCACCACCCAAGTTCAACTGATTATAAGCTTTTTTAACCAATATATTGGCCGAGCTGCCACTGTCGATTAGGACCCTCCAAATCCCGTGATTGTGCATAATACAAGAAAATATAAAGGCATCACCATGGAGTCGACTTATACCTTCGTAATCTTTCTTGGAGAAATAGATGGGCTCATCCTGATCAAGTCGGTTACCTTTTTTATCTAGCATGTGAACTCCCTTAAAAAGCCTTCATCTGGCCGAGCTTGAGCTCGGATCTATGAAGCTTCCACCTGAAATAGTATGAATGTCAGGATTATTCCCAAGCTGTTTTAAGTAGTCCTGATCTTCCTTATTCCACCTCTCCGCCTTAGCTTGTCTATCCTTTTGAATAAATTACTTCAAATCACCTCGCTTTATCATCTTTTCGATCAAATCTTTCAATTGGTAACACTCATATGTTGTATGCCCATGGTCTTCATGATAATCACAATATTTTTTTGATTTTTCTTCAAATCTGGAGCCCGAAGCTTGTTTGGCCTTTTAAAATTTCGATCTATCTTCTTGGTTTCATTCAATACCTGGGACTTGGGCGCATTCAAGGGTGTATAATCTTTATCCGGATGACTTTTCTTCTCCCCGAACCCGGTTTTTACATAGTCATCCCTTTTTCGAGGTGGAGACCGAGCTCTCTTTCTATCAGCCTTAGCTTTTTCTCATCCTAACGCCTCTTCCTTCTGGGTAATATTTCCCGCCCTAGTGTACATATCATCCAAGGTAGTAGGTGCAAAATCATAAAACGACTTCAACAACTTTCAGCTCATATTAGGATCTGAACCTCCATACAGAAATCCCATGTATTAACTTTCATCAAGATTATTTATACCTTCACACTCCCATTTATATCTAGCCATGTATTGAGACATCTTCTCGTCCTGTTTCTGGCGACACTTCATCAAAGAAGTAGTAAGTTTTCCCGTACGGCGATTGTAAGCATAATGTTTTAGAAACTTCTTTTTCAACTGCTCATAGGAGGTGATCGTTCTCGGTTTCAAAGTGCGGTACCAACCTTGAGCTCCATCTTTCAAAAACACTTCGAACATCTGACACGTAGTTATCTCGTCATGCCCATCGCACCTCATACTTCGTTCACATTGAGTTACGTGCTCAATCCCAAAATACTTAGACATCTTCGGAATCCCAATTCCAGGCTTCGGTACATAATCTCGGATAAAATCAATCAAAGGAGATTCTGTGTAAAAACTCATAGTATCCGATCCCACGATCGCCCTCTCCATATTCGCCATTCTTCGTTCAATCGCATCGGGTGCCGAGCTGGACGGTAATCATCATCTGAATCTGAGTTCTCTGGGAGATGCTGGAGCTCAGGCTGAGCTCTTGAGCTCGGATTAATGTGACCTGTTGGGGTGCTTCCTGCCGAGCTGGTGCTCTAGGTAATATAAGCTGGTGAGCTGGAGC
>JAUEJK010171038.1:0-10821 GCA_032274865.1 Eryngium alpinum
TGCTGGTCAACATAACTCTTTACTGTGATTGACTTCAACTTTGATTTCTGCTTCTTATGACTTCTCTTAATGTAGAGTTTCTTTCTTAAGATCAACTTCAAGATTCCTCTATTGATAATAACACTTTCTGTCACATCAGAAGCTAACACTTAGATAAATACACATCATCAAACTTTAATACATATTCCTAACAAGTACTTGTTTTCTCACATGAGCTTGAGTAATAAAAAAAATTGAATCTCCTTACAGCTTATCAAAATCAAAAGCCTTAATTCCATTACAATCCTTATATTCCTTATCTTTGGAATTGTAGGGATCTTCATATTTTGTGGAACAAGATCCAACCACATGTATTGAGTTAACAAATACACTAGACATCTTAGGATATCCAAACTCTCTATTTGCCTTGGTTTTAGTAGTCGAAAAAGTTTTGAAACCAATTCCATTGGATCTGGATCTAATGAGACCTTTGTTTTTAATGAGACATTTGTTTTGATTTACACTTGTTCTTGAAGAATTAAGCCATTCATGTGTTATTTCCTGTGTTATTTCCTTTTCTTTTTCATATTTTTCTTTGAACCACAATTCTCTTTGTTCAGAACATTTAAGTTTGTTAATCTCAACTAGATCATCATTAACAAGTTGGACTCTCTCAGTTTCAGCTAAGGCACTCTTTAAGGTTTTATATAAATCAGACTTAGTCATATCAGGTGAGATATCAAGTTGTACCTTATTTGTTGAACACTCATTTGCCTCTGTAGCCATCATTGCAAGGTTGTTGTACTCCACTCTAGGCTCTTCTTTATCATTACTTTCAGCCCAATCCTTGCCTTTTGCAATAAGAGCTTTACCTTTCTTCTTGGAGTTAAGCAAATTAAAGTACTTCTTCTTATAATAATCAGAATCATTTGTTTGACCCTTTCCTTTAGAGCTTTCCTTTGATATGCATTCCCTTGCAAAATGACCCAGAACATTGCACTTAATACATTTGGTTTTGAACTTATCAACCATGCTTTTGTTGTCACCTGATCCCTTCACAAAGGGCTTCTTTGCTCCCATTAGTTTCCTCAACTTCAACCTAGAAAATCTTCTTGCCAGATATGCAACATATTCATCATCCATGTCCTGAAGCTCACCAACTGTATAAGACTCAACATTACTTCCTTTTACCTCATTGTCTTCCTCCCATGACTCATCTTGACCTTTGTCCCCTAATGGATTGTTCATCAGTGGACTAGGTTCCAAATCTGGTTTATACTTTCTTTGAGCCATTAAAGCAACATATTTGATTTTCCTTGAGTCACACATCATCTCTTGCTTCCGCTTCATCTCCATCTCATAGGTTTGGAGATTTCCATACAAATCCTCAAGAGACATGATTTTCAAATCTCTTGCTTCTTAGCTTCCCATCCAGGAGGAAGAGCTCTCATGAATTTGTTGTTGATATCTTTCTTCTCATACACCTTCCCATGAGCCTTTAGATCATAGTTAATCTGTTGAACCTGTTGAAGATGTTAACAAGAGTTTCACCAATCTTGTGCAGAAACCATTCATAGCTTTGAATCCACATTTGAAGTTTATTTTCTCTAACAGCTGCAGTACCATCACAAATCACCTCAATGGTATCCCAAACCTCTTTGGATGTTGTGAGATTCAAAACATTATTCAGCATATCATCATCTAAACCTTTGTAAAGAATAACAATGATTTTCTTATCCTTCTTCACCTTCTCTCTTTCTTCAGTAGTCATCTCTTCTCTAGTCTTCACCACCATTATGCAGCCAATGAACTCATACTAATGTTAGAACTTGCCGCAAACAAATTAGGAAATAAAAGAAACCTAGAGAAAGCCCGTAGTACTTGTGTGCAAAACCTTATTATGAACTTAAGCTATATAGTACTATTTGATATGAAGGCATCAACTTATTGACGTTTATAGTTCTTACCTAAAACACAGAATTTGTATGAATATCACTGTAACTATGTTCAAAATAATGCATTTAATAAATATGTGATTAATAAATTGAATGATAATATTATTATAATTAATTGCATGATAATGTAATGTAAGAAGTATTTATATTTATCAAACTTGTTATATAATCTATAAGTATATTTTATAATCCATGACTTGTAGTGTTTTAAAAATACTCTATATAAAAATATAATTTTAATTTTATATTATAATTTTAATTTTTCCTTGAAAATAAGAAATTATATAAATTTAAACTTTATCTTCCCAATTTCTCATTATCTTATATAATTAATTTAACATAGGAGTAGATATAAAAATGAGAGAAAACTAAAACTCATATGAATCAAAGTCCTATTGACTTATACAGTTTCAGGAATGATTTCCTCTCGTATATACAATTCTCACTCATCACATCTCAATTAACTCCTCGCATTCGTCAATAAGTCAATTCAACATTTTAAATTGTAAGGATATGTGAATAATATTATATTTTATATTAAATTAATGTTTTGTTATAATAGTGTATAATTAATATATTAAATTGTAAGTTTAAAAAAAATTTAAATAGTTGAGATTATACAAATATAACCAAAGGCAAAATAATTGTAAAAACTAAAGAAATAACTGCCGTTAGTTATTTTTTTTCTTGTTGAAATTTGAATGTGGCATCGTACACTTCCACAGAATTTTATATATATTTTAGAATCCTGAACCGGTTATTGGATGTTATATCGTTGCACAATATTTGGGTCTGTATTTATCAGTTTACCATAATAAGAATAGTTAAGGGTACGTTTTTCGAAGTCCAATACTGTTTACTTTCACGTCGAAAGTTTTATCTATGGATAAATCGTTATGTTTTGTGTTGGTCAGTTTTATATTTAATTTGACTATCTTTTATATTGATAGACTGAATTCCGCTGTGCATGTTTAAGTTAGAGGCTAACTTGAAACTTCTATAGTTCTATGTGTAAGACGTGAGGACGTCTAGTGAATATCTATTAGTCACTTGTTTATTCCATTGTGCATGTTGAAAGCACACGACTTCTTTACAAGACTGGCACGTCTTCTGAGTATTTTGTTGAGATTGGCCACACTTTGATGAATTTAAATCTTTTTAAGTCACAGTTTCTTCAACACCTTGGGTCCAATAGTCCTGCATTCACTTGATATAATTGCTACACATTTAAATTTGTCGTACTGCATTATAGTAGATAACTTGTTATTGTAGAGACTCGTCTCTCTTTTCTCTAAGTCGTCTCTCTTACATCTGGTCACGTCTTGATCATTTAGTAAGAGGTGTCTCTTTTAAAGTAAAAGTGTCTTGTATTATGCACCTAAACTTTCGGCTTCCCATCTATGTAAAACTATGCAAATTGGACAGCTTTGCTTCTTAATAAGTGACCTCTGAACATCTGCATCCTGTCTATGGCAGCACTTGTTCATGGGCCAAAATCTGACATCCTATATAGTGGCATTTGTTCATTCAGACTACTTATTGAACCTTCTATTTAAACTAAAATTACTCAGGCAACCTTAAACCCGGATGTTGCGGACTTAACTTCAATAGCTTGGGAAAGTATATAAAGAATTATATATACACACTAAGATTAAGCTCCCTTCCTGTTCCAGATCCTATGCTAATCTCTTACAAATCTCATATTAGGGTTATCAAATAAATATATATATATACCCAGATTACCGTTTTTACGTCTTGTTGATTTTTTTTAAGAGAAACGGATCCCGAATTGGATCCCGAATCCTACTTGGAAAGCATTGATTTGCCAGAAAACCAGGGGGTCAGAATTAATGTAATATATGTCCAATCAATACTCGCCATGTGTAATTCGGGATTAATTTCGGGATCACTTCCCAGACCTCTAGCATTTTCCTTTTTTTAAATATCTCATATTTGTATCATATTCCTTGAAATAAAAATTATAACAGAGAATATCCAAATAATTAATGAAGTGAGACTGTAATGTTCTATTTTCTTTCTATTTTAACCGGGAGAGACCGGTCATCCTATCAATCTGACAGTGAGATTGTTGTAATCAATTGCATGACAACGTAAACAATTTGGTTTGTCAAACCTTTTTCATTCCACAAATATGTTTAAAATACGTGATAAAATTTCATGATATATTGTTATAAATAGTGGTACGATCTTTTAAAAATAAATATATGAAAAAGCTCAGCATTTGTCAAATTTTCTAATTACAGTTAGTTTATAATTATATGATGTTGGAGTATGCATATGAAAAATTGGAGAAAATTAAACCTCTTTAGTTAACATCGTAGGATTAAAACCCCATTAGCCTTTTTGAATTTAGGTTAATATTTAGTTATGGATTTGGTAGAAAGAAAATTTATATTGGTATGAGAAATTTTACTTTCTTTATAATTTATATATTTATTAGAAAAGGAATAATAAATATTATAAATTATAATCTATCACATTTAATACTTTTCTATTTAGAGGATAAATTTTCACATAGATATCGATATCCTACCCATGTATAAATATTGGTTCTAAGTTATTGGTTATTCGATAAGAGGCACTTCTCTTTGCATTTATTGCATTCATTGCATACTTTCTTTCTTAGTGAGTGTTATAGTTGAAATACTCCAAATAAAACCGCATTCTTGTTTTTTCAAAACAAAGCAATAGTTATTCTTCATCCTATACAATCCTCATGTATGTAATATGAACCCATCTTGATGTCTCTCTCGCTGTGGTCTAATTAAACACTACAACAGAAAAGTCTTTTGACGATGGATAATAAGCGTTAATCCGTCGCAAATAAGCTCGTTCAAAATTTGGTCACAAATTATTGTTCCGTCACAAGTTCACAACTGTATCCACAAGGCAACAATTTAATAGTAAAATAATATCTTGCCACTGGAGTTCCATCGAAAATTATTTACGAATAAAATAATATTATACCTACTCATGTAGTGGGATATAATCGATTTGTTATAAGTCATCTCAGAGAACTTTGTTCTTTGGAATATTATATGTGATCGAATATATATGACTGAATCTTCTCCATGACCAACTATTAGTGGCCAACGACACATGTTTTCGGTGAAACACGAATTTAGCAGGTACATTGATATCTTTAAAAAAAAAACTGTTAATCAGTCGGATATAAGTGATCCCATCGATTCATGGCTTGTGGGCCATTTAACGTGGCTGGATGACACATAAACGACCATTGCCAAACCTTATATCCAACAAAGAAACTATCTCCAACGAAAGCATATATGATCGGTTGACACTGCTATACATACTAGATATTACATTTAATCCACCGCTTTCTCCGTTGAAAATAGCCTTTTTTCACTGCTCTCATACTTTCTTCTTTCGAGACTCGAGTTCAATGGATTTAGTGTAGTCTGATAGGCCTAAAATATGAATATTTTGCTTATGTTAGCGCTTGTGTTATATTTATCGTTAATGCACTACTTCGATTATCCTAGCCTTCTACGGATACTATTGTCCTTGTGTTCACATAAGCTTAATGCACAACCCTTGCGCTCATGGCCTCGTACTTAAATGTTTCTAGTTTAGTGGAGTGGTTGTAGTTTGTAACTTCGTTGACGCATTTGGATTGTGGGACTCCTTATTTATAGGGTTAGTATGAAAGTTGAGTAATCTAGTGTTTTATTTTTGGTCCAGACTCTCTAGGTAATGTTGTAGAAAGTATGATATTTTGGGATCATACGTACGTGGCAAGACTCTAGTTGTTCACAAGAGGAAGATAGCTACCATGAAAAAATAATACGGTCGTAGAGTGAAAATTATAACTTCATTCCTCAAGTAATTTTCTATATAAATTTGTCATGTCAATCCTCAATTTGTTAACCTCTGTTCTTTTTTTGAAAATCATGTGTTGTACTTTGGAACTTTTTTTGTATGCATTGACTGATGACTTTAGTTCAAATATTTGTTTGGTGACAGATGTGGTATTTTCCTCTTGCAACTTCAGAGGAGGATCACTAGCATCGAAGATATTATATTAATCCCTGTCTCGATATTTTTTTTGCTAAGTATGATTTTCCGCCCTTACGCCATTGGTTTAGATATTAGAATGTTGACCGCTAGGGTCTTAAGCTTCAACTAGTCTTCTTCTTTTTATCTTCCTTTTCCTATTGTCTCTATCATTATATAATTAATTACAGATATTTATAATATATTCTCATTTATTGTAAGAACTTTTGTATTTCCATATGTACCTTTTTTGAAAGTCTTGTGATTCTTGCTTTGAAGTTTGTTATATTGTTATATGTACTGTCTGTGTGTTTATCTATGCACATTCGAATACTTTGATGTAAACAAAACAATTGGCAAGAGTTGTTTAAATTTTGTTCCCCATGATATTCAAGCTGCCAGGAACCGTTATTTAGAAGCGGAACTATCTAAGATGTTACTTTTGCCGGAGCTGCCTTTAATAGGATAAATTAAAATACTCACAAACATTATTTTGATTAGATGTTACTGTTGTCGGAGCTGTCCTTGATAGGATAAATTAAAATACTCGCAAACATTATTGTGAAATCAAAATCAAATATAAACAAATAAAGGGACACGAGTGTAATATAGAAAATTACATGGTTTTCTCTACAGGTGGGGAAAAAACTCTTCATAATCGCAGGGGCGGAAGTAAGCGGGACGGGCAGGGGCCATGGCCCCCCTAACTCCTCAAAATTATTGAAAATTTAGTTGAAAAATTTAGTAATTGTAAGAGATTTGAATTTCGACCTCCGTCAACTTTTAAGAATAATTAATAATTTCTTAGGTTTAATTTTTTTAAAAATTCGTCATAATTTTTTGTAAAAACTGGCCCCCCTATGGGAAGATCTTGGGTCCGCCCCTGCATAATCGTATCTATAGCACTAGCACGCACAAACTGCTATCTCAGGTACAAGCCTAAGAAACACTAAAAGTCTAATACTGAAACCAGCCAAATCGTAGGAGACATTATGGAACTGCCGTCAGAACAGTACATTTTTTTGGGTAAACGTGTATGAATAAAAAAGGAAACAAGTACAAAAGGAGGGGGCAAGCTCCTGACCTAGTTAAGCCACAAAAAAACTATTCAGAAAGGATATCCCAAGTAGTGAGGGCTTATTATATAGAGGATATCCCAACCGTTGGTCCAAGGCTTATCATCATGCTAACAGCAGAACAGAAATTACAAATCAAAACAACAAATAATTATAAATGAACAACCAGAATCAAGGAGGTAGTGACCAAAATAGCAACTGTGGCTTCCCTTTGGCCTTGGCTCTAAACCAGGCTGAATTGTGCAGCCTACAACTGATGTCATGGTAATCAGCTTGAAAAGTGTACCCGGGATAACTCCTTTGGACTGTAGCCTAGAATTCTTCTCCTTCTAGATATGATAAAAATAGGTCTGAAAAGTTAGAATAACCAGGGCCCTATCGGTTTTTTGCAATATGAAGTTGACTAGCCACTGCACTAAATCATTCCAGTGTTGAAAATGAGCGGAAACCATCAAAGAACCAAAAAGCTTTTACAGAAAATACATCTTAAGTGCAGGCTAAAAACTGATGGTGAAAGAAGGCCCGAAAAGATAAATCTTGACCACCATTTGTATATATGTATCTACGGGGTCCTAAGATGCTTTTTGAGATTTATAAGACACTTGTCAACTTACACAAACATCACTATATGTGTGTATATATATGTGTATATGTATAGAGATCTGTTGTTTTCTTTTTAGTCTTATTGAAGGTATGTGGAGTCTACTGTATTAGTGTCCTATTGAACATACTAGAGGCAGAGTTAAAAGATGGTAAGGACACGGTGTATGTTAATGACTAGACAGCCCCTGGAAAACCGTTTTATAGTCGGTGGGAGTAAAAATTTGTAACTTCTTTCTATAATTAATTTTTTGGTAAATTTATAATAAGAATATATTTAAATTTATTTTATTTTAATGCATTCACCAAATGTGTGAGGAAATAGTGACATGCCATTGTGATTAGTTACATGACAGTGTAATGTAAAATAACACTTCCTCAAACATTGTTATATATGATAATATATATATATATATAGGCAAAGGATCAAGGGAAAACCATCTTAAGTGTGAAAACCATGCAAATACATCATATCCCAATTCATTGGTTAGTAATTTCAACGGAATATAAGATTTCATTTCTAACCCAAAATATTTTATAGATCCTTGAACAGCTACCTCTAATCTCCGACCTCCAATATTCATCAAAGGTAAGGTACATCTTCGATTTGCATATTTTCAGTTAAAGTCTACTTAAAATTCTTGATTTTTAATTTTAAAATTTTTGTTCCCTGTCAAAAATGTTGTACTATTAGATTTCTCTAGGAATGACACTGATATAACCTGCTTAGTACTGGTTTTAGATTTATACACAGTCACATCCATGCCAGCTGAGTTATGTGGTTTTGGGGGCCTCACTTGGTCCAATACTGTTAACTATACTTATAATATTTTAAAAGCCCACTGTGTACATTATATATAACAAGACCAACTGACCAACGATTGTTTCCATAACAGAATTGGACCCCACTTTATAATTCCGGACCAACTTAATTCAGGAGCATTGAATTTTCTTACACCCTCTACTAACTTACCATATTAACTTACATATTAATATTAATAAGTATTTATCCTGCACCTTCTAAATTCAAATTATTTATAAATTAAATTCTTTTCTTTATTTAGTCTTATTTTTCCTATTCTAAACTATCATTTTTCTAATTCCATTAGAAAATAAAATTTGTTTTTTCTAATCTAAACTATCCTTTTTCTAATTTCCTAAAAAATAATAATTATTTCTACTATTCTAAACTATCCTTTTTCTAATTCCACTAGAAAATAAAAAACAGAAAGATTATATATTTGGAATTCTCTAATTCCTCTACTTAGTTCTTCTTCTTAGTTCCTCTTCCCCTCTTCTTCAATAGTTCCACTAATCATCAAAACTCTCAGGACGACAAAGGTATTTTTTCTTAAAATTATATTCTGGTACTTTTAATTCTCTTGTAATTATTTTTTTAGGGTTTTAACTTGTTGAATTGAGAAAATAAACTGATTGCAAATATTGTTTTGCAGATTTCAATATGACGGGTAAAAGAAGGTTTGAATCCGGAAGTTCGAAAAGAAAGAAAAAAGAAAGAGAAGAAAAACTCACACAATCTATCAAAGGGTCCATGAATAGGTATGTAAAGCCTACAAATATATTATCTGGTTCATCACAGAATACGGCTATTCATGAATCTTTACCTGATGAAAATACAATTGTGAATGATGAGAACTTAGATACACATTCTAATGAGATTTTGTCTGAAACTGTAATTGGGAGTGGCGAGAATTTAAATCATGATGATATTGATGAAAGTATTGGACATGATGTTGAGAATGTAGGGAACGATGAATCTGTGATTGAAAATCAAAATGTAAATGATGAAAATTTAAATAATTTATTGGATCCGGGAAATTGGGAGAAACATATGCCTCAGAGAAAAATTGATTTTTTGGTGGAAAAGGGACCAATAAGAGTTGTAGATGAAGTATATCCTGTTAATGCAATGAATAGAAGTTTCAATAATAAGCACTACACTCGATATATGATAAACGGAGAAAAACTTGATCGACCATGGCTAATATATTCTCGAAAAAATGATAAAGTATTCTACTTTTGTTGTGTATTATATTTAGAAAAGAGAGTGTCATGTCAAGCCCTCTAACTACGGCAACTATCGGGTATAATGATTGGAAAAATATCTATTCTAGACTTAGTGAGCATGAAAATAGTAGTGATCACCTTAATAGTTTAACTAGTTGGATGAAGGCAGAAGCAAGATTGAAAAAAGAGAGTGCAATTGATTCTTCTAATCAGAAAGCCATAAGAAAAGGGAGAAAATTTTGGGGAGAAGTTTTGAAGAGAATTATGTGTGTTGTTAAAACTCTAGCTCGTAGCAATTTGGCCTTTCGTGGGAGTAATGAGAAACTTGATGATCAAAATAGTGGAATTTTTTTTAGTATAATTCAAATGATTGCAGAATTTGACCCAATAATGGAGGAACACCTTAGGCGCATTCGGAAAAAAGAAATTCGGCATGTTCATTATCTTGGCAAAATCATCAATATCGTTAAAGAGGCAAAATCATCAATATCAAATGTGAGTCACGAAGAACAAATGTGAGTCACGTTAAAGAGGCAAAATCATCAATATCGTTAAAGAGGCAAAATATTTTTCTGTAATTCTTGATTGTACTCCAGATGTGAGTCACGAAGAACAAATGTCTCTTATATTGAGATGTGTTAATATTTCTACAAATCAAATAACAGTGGAGGAGTTTTTATTGGATTTTTGAATGTTGTTGAAACTACAGGAGATGCTCTTTTTCTCGAACTTAAGAATATTCTTGATATTTTGAAACTTGATATGAATGATATAAGAGGGCAAGGTTATGATAACAGTTCTAACATGAAGGGACAATATAAAGGCGTAAGTAGTAGGGTACTAAATGAGTATCCTAGAGCATTTTATACTCCATGTGGTTGTCATTCTCTTAACCTTTCTCTTTGTGACACCACAATGAGTGTTGTTCAAGCTAAGTCATTTTTTGGAGTTATACAATGGATCTATAAATTATTCTCTGGTTCAACAAGGTGGTGGGATATTCTCAAATCTTATGTGAAGTGCCAAGATGGGAAAGGGCTTACATTGAAGATGTGGTCAGATACACATTGCGAAAGTCGTGTTGCTAGTGTAAAACCATTACGATTTCAAGCTCCACAAGTAAGAGATGCGTTGTTGCATCTAGTAGA
>JAUEJK010171147.1:0-10821 GCA_032274865.1 Eryngium alpinum
CAATCCAAAAGAATCTCATCTCCTTGGAGGCAAAAGGATTCTCAGATATCTTAAGGGAACCAAGGAGATTGGATTGTGGTATCCAAAAGGAAAGGGATTCCATTTGGTAGGCTTCAGTGATGCTGATTATGATGGACGCAAGATGGATAGGAAGATAACTTCGGGGAGTTGTCAATTTCTTTAAGGGAAGTTGGTTTCTTGGTTTAACAAGAAGCAGCATTCTGTATCAACTAGTACTGCAGAAGCAGAATACATTGCTGCAGGAAGTTGTTGTGCCCAGTTGCTTTAGATGAGAAATCAATTGATGGATTATAGGCTGGTTTGCAACAATATTCTTATCTTCTGTGACAACACAAGTGCTATAGCTATAACAGAGAATCCAGTGCAACATTCAAGGACCAAGCATATCATTTTATCAGGGATCATGTGATGAATGGAATCGTTGAGATGCATTTCATTCCTACAGAAAGGCAGCTTGCGGACATATTCCAAAGCCTCTTGATGAAGCAAACTTCATTAGACTTGTAAGTGAACTAGGGATGTTGAACCTGAAGTGACAAGTTTTTTTTGGTTAAAGAAATGTACTGCAGTGTTATTACTTAACCTTTGTAAATATGAATGTTTGATGTCACTGCAATGATAATTTGAATGAGCAATCACTTCAATTTTTCTTGTTGTTATATTATCCATTTTTGTTTACAGTAAAAAAGATGTAGAACTGCACTTTACTACAAATAATGCAGTCCCATCTTTATTGACAGTTAAACACAATAATGCAGTGTCATAACTAAATCAAAGATTCTTGAAAAAAACCAGTTAAATATTCTAAAGTTCTTACTTTATGCAATTTTTATTTTTTTCTTCATGTTATTCTGTGGTTTAAAATTTTCTTCTTGCTGAGTCACTGCAGTACCAGTTATTGCTGTGATAAGGTATAGATCTAATTCTGAAATAATTAATTTTTGATTGAAGTGCCTGCTTACTTATTAAAGTGTCAATATCTGGTTAAGTCTCTGATTGAAATTAAATATATGTAGAAATATTTCAAGTTAATTAAAATAATTTATTTTAGTTAAAGTGAAAAACTGATGCCTATATACAAAATTTTAAAAGTTAATTCTTTATTCTGAAGAGTCTACTTGTTGATATGATTACTTGGTTGGAGTGAAAATTGAAAGTTATACTTTAATTCCAATTTCTGACTTTATTAAAATAGTGATATTTTAGTTAAAAATGAAGTTGTTATTAATAAATAAGTTTTAAATTCTAAATATGCATTTACTTGACTAAGACCAGTCATATCTGTTCCTTCTGCAAATCTATTTTTTTCAACAAGCCGATTTCATTAGATAGAAAACCAAAGTTACAAAATAAGGCCCAAGCCCGATCCAAACAATCCTTTAGCCATCATACAATTAAAAACCAATAGCCAATCAAAAAAGAAGGAAATCTAACTGATGATATCTTCACAAACCCATCTACCAAGGCCCAATAAACTATAATTTATCTCATGAAAACCCATTCAGAAGATCAGCCCATTATATCGTCTTCTTCACCCGACCCGATGTCCACTACTTCTTCTTCACCATTACCGGCGAAAGCTTTCCCTTGACCGATGATAACAACTTCTTCTTTAACTTCCATGTCATCCACTATTATTCCCTCTTCTCCTTCCGCATTGTCAATCTAATTCCAAGCATCATTTCCTTGACCCTGAGCTAAGTTGTGGTTTGTAACAGCTGCATCCCATATTGGGTCACCCCAACCTCCGAGGAAGTTTCCTTGTTCCGCATTCATTTGTTGTTGTTCCTGAACCTGCTCTTCGACCTCATCCCAAAAATTGTTATTATGAACAAAGTTCATCTCTTTGTTGTTGTCAAAGTTAATCAACTCCATAAGATCATCAGAGGGAACGTCAAAAGTGGTGTGTTCATGAGCATGGTTTAAACCGATGTTGGCCAAATATTCAGCGCATCGATTAGCTTGAGGTCTAATTCTATTGAAATAGCATCTGTCTGCATCCTTCATAAGTTCATCAAGCTTATCTGCCAAAATTCTTACCCTCTCGTCTGGGTAATGTTCACTATTACTAACTGCTAGAAAAGCTTCATCGTCCGAAGTTTCAAGTTGAAGCCAGACAATATTGTTTTCATCAAATGGATCCTGGATATCAAGAGCCACTCTCACCCCTGCCAAGCAAGCACGAAGCTGAACAAGGATGGGATCTTCTTCCACAACAATGCTTGTGAAACCATATATGAAATTTCCTTCATGGTCCCTTATCAGTCCTCCTATGCCGTTATGGTTTCCATTTGGCGGCCCCATTTGATTTACAGGCACTATAACCCCTTTCACATTAATTTTTATATACCCATGAGCTGGCTTATTCCAAGCATAGGAAGTCATTAAAATATAGATGAGGAGGAGATATATAGTGAAATTCCAGGAGACTAAAACAAAGAGAAGAGATATATACTGGGGGAATATAAGGAGTTGCATTGTACAAATAAACCAAGCCCCATTCTCTCTCTCTAGGGTATAATTGCATGTCATAAAGCATGCAATAGAGATTTCTTGGAATTGTAAAGCCCCCAAAATCTTTTCTCCACAATTAAAACTGAAGCAAGTTTTATCTTTTTGCTTTCTCAATGCATATATGACATCATAATATTTAACACCACCCATAGCAAATGTTTTTTTCCTTTTAAGACCTTGTTTGGCAAGATTATGAGCTCCAGAATTACCTGACTTAGGGATATGCCAAAAAAACAATCATGTGCTTTTGATAATTCCTTAATTAGGCAACAAAGTGCACCTCTTGCTAAATGAAATGGGCTGCATGCCTTTTTTTCCAGTGAAACTGCATTTTTTGAGTCTGAGAAGAAATGTAGACATCTTTTTTGTATGCTCCTTGAGTGAATTTCCTGCATGACAAAAGACAAATCTTTTTCTTCTGCTAATGCTGCACTTTCAGCTGTTGTTGGGCCAGAAAAAATGAATATTATGTTGTCATCTTCCTCTTTTATAAAACCACCCATTGCAGCTTTTATTTCTCCATTCGAAGATTTTACCCATGCAGCATCTACAAAAATCTTCTATCCTTTCTTGTCATTCAAGACTTTGAAACTTAGGAGATGCATTTCCTTATCCTTATTTGAGTACCATTTTCTAGGATTTCCAAACCAAAGGTGTTTGTCTTGAGTTGACGCATCACCAATTGCTACTGACCATTGCCACATTCTCTCCTTGATTAAGGATTGAAACTCATTTTTTTACAGTTAAGTTGTTGAATACCTTGTCATTCCTTGCTTTCCATATGGTCCAAAGAGACACAACAATGAATAGGTTCCATCCCTTTTTTATGCTTTTGTGGAATCCACTATTCATCCATATCCATCGTAAATGCACATCTTCACTCCATTGCAAATCTTTTATTCCCCACCATTCACTTGATAATTCTTTGAACCAGGAAGCCAAAGTGCAGTAAAAAAATAAATGCCTTGTATCTTCTTCACTTGTTAAACACCAACTGCAGTTGTATCCATAATTCAAAATGACTTTTCTATCTCTTAAAAAGCTTTTGTAGTGATTATCCTTTTGGCTAGCTTCCAAAGAAATAACTTTACTTTTGGAATACAGTTAACACCCCACAATATCTGCCACTTTGAATCACCATAAGGGTTGTCAACCCTTTTGTAGATGTCCCCTGCTTTCATAACTTTATTTGAATGCTTCCAAATTAGAATGTCCTCATGATCCTTTAGTGTTACTGAAGACATCTGATATAAGATCCTTAGCCACTCTGACTGTTCATTAGAAGTGAGGTTTCTTCTCCAAAGAGAATCCCAGTTGTTATCTCCTTTTAGTAGGCTGTCTAACATAGACTTTAAAGAACATGACTTGTTTGTTGCCAAGCTGTAGAGTCTTTTGTAATTTTGAAAAAGATATCCCTCTTTGCACCAAGTGTCTTCCCAAAAGGATATACATTTCCCACTACCTATGATCCAGTGAAAATTTGATTTATCCAAAAGAGATGAGAGCTCACAAATTTTATGAGGAAAGTTGATAGCTTTCACAGAATTTGAGGCTGAGTAATTTAAACTCCATTCCTCCACTAGACAATTCACTGCATTCCCATATATGGCCTGGATAACTCTCCTCCATAAAGAAAATCTTCCTTGTAGCCACATATTAGTCCATTTGGAAAGCAAAGAGAGATTTTTAAAGTATAGATTACCAATCCCCAAGCCTCCCATATCTTTTTTTTGCAAATTTCCTTCCAGGATACAGTATGTAGCTTTCTTTTATTGTCCTCATGACCCCATATGAAATTTCTTCTAATGTTGTCAATTCCATCCGTCACAGCTCTAGGAATCTTGGCCATATTCATCCAATAAATGGGCAGGCTGTTTAAGGTAGATTGTATTAGGATTAGCCTCCCTATTTTAGAGAGATTAGACATGTTCCAGGCATTCAATTTGCTCCTAAATTTCTCAATGAGTGGTTTCCAGAAAACTTTTCTTTTGAATGATGTGCCAATATTGAATCCTAAGTAACTAATGGGAAGAGAACCAGCCTGGCAGTTGAGAATTTGTCTCCATTTTTCTGATAAGTCCTCATTAATGCCAAAAGAGTACAAAAAAACTCTTTTCAAAATTTATCTTGAGGCCTGAAGTATATTGGAAACATTCAAGAGTTTTCTTTATTCCTATAATTGATCTCTCATCTGCTTCTAAGAAAATTATGGAATCATCTGCAAATTGCAGAATGGATAACTCCAGATTTTCTTTTCCTATTTTTAGACCACTAAAGATCTCCTTTTCAATGGCCTTTTTGATGAAAGCATTAAAGACCTCAGCAACAAAGTTGAAAAGAAGAGGGGATAGTGGATCACCTTGCCTTAAACCTCTTGAAGGACTGAATTCATCAGTTGATGCTCCATTTATGAGGACTGAGATCCTTGCAGTTGTGATGCATTCAATCATCCACTTTATCCATCTTTCTCCAAACTTCATTTTCCTTAGAATAGTGAAAAGAAAATTCCAATCCACTGAATCAAAGGCCTTTTGAAAGTCTAATTTTAGAACCAGACCTGATTTCTTCTTCTTCTTTAACCATTCTATTACCTTAGACACAATCAGTATGTTATCAGTGATTAGTCTACCTTTTATAAATGCTGATTTTTCCTCAGAGATAATACTTCCCAAAACAGTCTTGAGTCTATTTGCCAGCAGCTTTACAAGGACTTTGTAAGCTGAGTTGATTAAACTGATAGGCCTGTAATCTCCAAATGAGGCAGCATTATTCTTTTTGGGGATTAATGCAATGAAAGAGGAATTATAACCTCTAGGCATTTTCCCAGATTCCATGAATGCTTCAATAAAATTAACAAAGTATTCTTTAAAATAGGACCAACAGAATTTGAAGACTTTGAAGTTGATTCCATCAGGTCCTGGAGCCTTACTTGGATTACAGTCTGAAATTGCATTTTCAATTTCATCCACAGTTACCTTTGCTTCTAGTAGTAAGGCATGATCTTCTTTTAAACCTGATAACTCAAAATCTCCCATGTTGAACCAGATTTGATCCTTTTTGCTGCTAAAAAAAATCCTTAAAATGGCTATAAAAAGCATTCTTAATGCTTCCTAGATCAGAAATTGATGTTCCATTCACCATGATCATGTTTATGTTTGATCTTGCCTATTTCTTTTTAACAGCTTGATGGAAGAATTTGAAATTTCTATCACCCTGAAGCATCCATAAATGATTTGCTTTTCTTTTCCAGAGATTGTCTATTTCTTCATATAAGGATTTTAGTTTCCCTTCTAATACAAGGAATTTGTCTGGGAGAAGTTCATTTCTTGCTTTCTCAATTTCTTTTTCTGTCCATTTGATCCTGTTATGGACATTTCCATTCACATTTTTGTTCCAGAATCCTATTTCCTTTCTTAGTCTCCTAAAGGCATCATTGAAATGTATCCTTTTACCTTTCCTGGCAATTTCTTTCCTCCAAAAATCCTTCACAAGACCCTTCACCTCATCATTTTCTAACCAGTGATCAAGAAATTTGAAAGGTTTTGGACCCCAATCTTCATCATTTGATTTCAGCTGAATTGGTTTATGGTCTGAATGTTTCTTTGCATGGCTTACACAAAACCATTCTTTTTCCAAAGGCCATGCTTGATTCAAGAAAGCCCTATCTAACCTACTTTGTTTGTTCCCATAACCAAACCATGTGTAGCCCTCAGGAATCAAGGATGCTTCAATCAATCGTTCCCCATTGACAAAATCATTAAAAAGAGCCATAATTCTTCTTGAATGTTTGCAGTTTAGTCTTTCCTCTTCCTTTCTAATTCCATTCCAATCCCCAATCAGACATGTAGGAAAATCCTTCCAATCTTTTAATTCTGAAGCTGAAGATGAGATGAAAATGGCCTTTTCTTTTATATTATGTGGAGCATACATATTACAACATACAAATATCTTTTTAGAATCTGTTGTTTCAAAGCAACACCAGGTCCAATAAGTATTTACCTTTAAGTTCAGAAGTGATACTTCAGCTGTTTTCCAAGATGTTAATAAACCTCCTGATAACCCTTTAGCCTTTTGATGAATCCATCCATTAGGCTGACAGTTCCAAATCAGATTGTTTAAGTTGTTGTTCCAATCTTTTCTTTTGGTTTCCTGTATGCAACAGATAACATGATTGGAGTGTGAGATCATTTCTTTGAGATTGTTTCTACTCATTACAGAGCCTAAGCCCCTAATATTCCATGATATGATTTCTTTCATCAGAGAGACCAATAGACCTTTTAAGTATGAATACCCAATTAAGAATCTATGATCAGATCCTTATTGATAAATTCCAAACCAAGTTCTTTGCCCACCTGAATAATGCTCTTTTCATCATCTTTTAAAATCCTCCTATCCTTTTTTGTGTTTCTTTCTTTTTCTGAAATCTTATTCCTTAGGAGGAAATGATTTTTTTAAAGTCCCTGCTTTCTTCTTTGGCCTTCCTCTCTTGGACTTTAACTTGAACTTGTTTTGGATTTGACACATTTCCTCTTCTATCTCAGAGGAAACTTTCATCCATTGCTCATAAGAGATTTGACTGTTAAGCCATGCATCTTTATGGTTTAACCAATCTTCTTTCCTCTCCAGTAGACTTTTTCTAAGACAACTTGAACTTCCTTTTGAAAAGACTTGTTCAGAGATCTTTTTTCTCTCTCGCTTCTATGTTAACCTCAACATCTTCTCTCCTGTTGAATGAATTCTTATTCATCAAACAAGTCAACTCTAAATCAACTTATTTCTCCAAACTTGATTCTGGTACCACTGTACCAATATCTGAGCAGATAGTTCCTTCATTTTTCCCAATGCTTCCACTATTTGTATCAACTTCTTTGGGACTATTATTGTTATAGGCTTTTGATGGTTGAGAATAAAAGTTTTTAACCTCCTGTCTCCAATCAAACCCAATGTGTTTGTCAATCTCCCTTACTTCAACAAAACAATAACTATTTTTGTCTAGATTTACCCCAAAGTTGAAGTTTAACATCTCCTTGTTTTGAGTTGCCACCTTGCACAGTATAGTTTTAAAACCATTATTCAGCATTTGTTCCATATTATGGTCGATAACTCGACCAACGTGTTTAGAAATCTTAGCAAGATTTTCGTTGTTATAAAACACCATTGGTAGACCCCTGCATTCAACAATACATGTCCTCTCTACTACTAGGTTTGAGAGGTTAACTCTTTCAATTTTTCTAAACCACTTGCTTAAAAAAATATTGCTGACCCTTTCTTCAGTACCATTCTTGCATTTTATCAAACATCTCCCATCCTCGATTAGAAAGAAATCACAATTAATCCCCTCTTTTTTAGTTCTGATGTTATGGTGTTTATTTCCTCCAGAGGTTCAGCCACATAAGCATTATCAAATAGCTTTACTAATCCTTCATTTTTCTCAAGAAAAATACCTTTGTTTTCGATTACCTGAACCTTTGCTGCTTCTTTTGTATGTGATACTTGCATTACAGGAGTAACCCTATTGAAGCTTAGAAGGTTGGTTTGTTCCTTCCTTATTTCTCTTTCCTTCTTCTGAGCTCCTTCCTTGTTCAAACCTCTTTTGATCTCTCTTCTATCCTTCGCAACTGTAGCACTTAATGGCTTTCCATTCATAGTTCTTCCATTAAGAATTTTTATGACCTTTTTCTTATCTTCATCACAACCCGCTTGAATGAAGCCGAATCTTACATTTTTCATGTTTCTTTTTTTCGGCAGAACTATATCTTTGATTACAACGCTGTCTTTCAATAATAGCCAGAAATATCCCGCTCTAAGATTCTCTTGTATATTATTGATGAAGACCACAAATTTTTCCTTCTTTCCTTGGCTATTCTTCCTCTCGACCAGCTTCCACTCCCTTGAATCTTGACTTTGGTGAGTGTTATCAACGTCATGCTGATTATCCATGACTACCTGAGCATAAGATTTTGATCCATTCCCAATTTTTTTCACTTCAACCTCATAACTCTGCTTGTTCACTGGTAATTCCTCGTTGATTTTTCCCTTTCCATGATCCAATTCTTTTGCAATTGAGTACTGATTATTGCTCCATGGAGCTTCAATCCTTTGCTGATAAAATCTAAGGAATCCATCTTGAGCTCTGATTTCTTATCCCATTTGGCCGTTGAAATTTGAAAATCTGGCCGCCCGCCTGGAGATCGGCCTTTCGTCTGCTCTCCATCCCGTTATTCTTATTATTCTGTAAATCTATTTAATCCATTCACTTTTTCAAAACTGAAGTACATTGAATTTTGACCAAATTCAATATAGCATTAAATCCTTGAAAGACTTTTCATCAAACTTCTTGCTATATTTTTTGTTTGCTATAAAATCCCATCAAAACCTTTTACTCTTTCAAAACTTCTTTACTTTAAACCTTTTCTCTAATGAAAAAGAAAATGAAGCCGACTTGGAAAATCAGAAGAAAATTGAGGGCAAAATCAAATATGAGGAAAAATATGAGAGTAGATAGTGTTGATTCCCTAGTTCAACTTAAGAACTCCTTAGATCTCTTAAAACCTAAACTTCACTTTTCAATGCTTGAACTTTGGAGTTCCGTTTGGATCCGGATGTCTCTCTCCAGCCTTTTTAGACCATTCCCCCGATGGTGAGCTTAAAAAGGTTGGAATATATGTTAAGCACTGGGAGAGAGATGGGCTTGCAGGTGAATCATGTTGCTGCGACTCAGGAGAAACATGGTCTGCACCCAAATTGTTCTCATCATAGCATGCTTAACATATCTATCTCAACTCTTTTTCTTTTCCTCCCTTTTGATTTAGTTAAAAATAGGGAACAGTACAAGTTCAATTAGGATACATTGTAATTCTAGGAGTTGAAAATTCTGTGAGTTGTAATTCCATGAATTGTAATTTTATCTTAATGAAATGAAATTGTTCTGTTTCTACATATTGTGTTCTGTGCTCCAAATTATTTTATTTGTTGTGCATAAATTGATAAATAAATGTTCAGTATATGTTCAATTAAGATGAGTTGTAAATTCATTTTAATAAAATGAATATATTTTGTATTTGTATTGGCATATATTTTGTTTGTTTATGTCTTTACTTATTTGATCATAAATTAAATGAGCTTAAGTAATATCAGTTCTCTAATTGGTATAATTGCTAAACCTAATTAAAATAGAGATTTTGTTATAACTTGAAAAAATGCTTACATTGTAAATTTTGGTAACTGAAACTCTTGTTACTGCACAGAGTCATGACCATCACCAAGGTGACTCTGACTCCCATGCAGTCCCTTCTGAAACTGAACCTAAACAATCTTCCAAAGCCAAAGCTTCCTCTTCTATGGCTAAAGATAAAGCCAAAGGCACAAAGAGGAAGCTAATACTAAACCTTAGTGAGTCAGATACCGAGGGGGAGACATTAATAAGCACTGAAGGTGAGGAAGTTCAAGAGACAACCAATTTAGGTAAGGGAGAGAAAGCATAAATTTCCGAAACCTATGTGAGGAAAAGAGCCAAAAGTGTTGTGCAAACAACCAAAAAGAAGACAGGGCAAGCAAAAAGAAGAAAGTGAGAGTGAGAGTGAGAGTGAACCACACAAGAGAGCACACACTGACACTGCACACACAGAGTCAGTCCATTCACTCGATGATGCTTTATTTGATTCTCTAGAGCGTCAGCCAAACATTCCCTCTCAACCTTCTTCTCCTACATAAAATATCCATTCTTCGGTAGAGATGGAAAACTTTGCAATACCATTTTCTACAAATCCTCAATATTCACACTTCATTGAGGAGCTAATATTCAATATTCCCACTACTGTTAATTTCCATACATAGAAAAGCCTACACAATGGCTATATATAAGAAACAAAGATTACATCTGTTAAACCCTGATGTTGAATTCCCTGGATGGTGTAGCAACCCCGGATGGTGTGGACCACCATTGATGTTGACAGACGGCACTCCTTGTTTTCCTTTGTAAACGTGTTTCCACAATTCTTTGCCATGTGTAATGAGTACCACTTGCTCTCCAACAATTTCTGACATTCTTATTGTGTCTCCATGAAGCTTCCTCAATGTGTCTCCGTGAAGCTTCCTCAATGTGTCTCCATGAAGCTTTGATGTCCAGCAACCCAAAGATACCCTATTTTATGCATTCTTATTACAAGTTGACACTTGTTTACTATTGAGTAACAAGGTCCTGATTCATGAGGTTTAATTAATCTATACAAGTATAACCTCTTATTAAGAATGCATCCAAAGACATCATCATCATCACATTCAGCA
>JAUEJK010171251.1:0-10820 GCA_032274865.1 Eryngium alpinum
AGGCACGATTGATAAGCGCGTCATCGTCACCTAATCGAGAAAAAAAATAACAGCAAAGATGCTCGCCTCTTTAAAGTTGCCTCGACTTGCTAAAGCGGGCAACAGAACCTCACTTCGCCTGCCTCTCGGTTATTCAATCGCTTAATTGCACCTTTGACACCACTGCTCTGAACTTTCCTCAAGTATTCTGGGTAACATTTACTCTTCATTTGTTGGTATCACATTATATTCTGTAATTGTTAGAATACTAATTGTAGCTCAGTAATATGCCTTGTGCTTGCGTTCCTTATTGTTCATAGATGCTAGATTATCTGTTACTTATTCTGTAATTGTTTTAATACTAATTGTAGCTCAGTAATATGCCTTGTGCTTGCCTTCCTTATTGTTCATAGATTCTAGATTATCTTGTTACTAGGATGAGTCAAGTTACATTTTCAAAGTCTGGTAGGTAACCTTTAAGTTGGAGATTCTTTGGCAGATGGTGCATGAGTACATTTCTAAAGCTTATGTTCTTCATTTTTGAAATGATGCACACATATGGAAATGATTTATGTTAAGAACACCGATGAACAATTTTTATAGTAATTGGTGGAAATGAATTCCATTTTCTGTAAACGAACAATACAACTTGACTCCTATTTATACAAGTGTACTACTTAACTAACTCTTGACTCCAACTATAAGCAAATGACTCTATTACCCTTACTAATTAACAGAATGAACTACTTAGCAATTAAACTACTACTTCTGCTTCTAATTATCGTAGTTCTTGATTCCTACTTCCTAGCAATTTATAAGTTTCTTTTTCATAGACATGCTTTTATTTTGGGGTTGTGAGGGGGCGTGTAGTACAAAGTTTCAGGGACGGATCCACAAATGATAAAAGAATGGGCCAATAACAATGTCGGGATGAATTAAAAGCTACATTATTGGCTGTGGTTTGCTATATTCTTTGTTAGTGCAGCAGCTTCTTGCTATAGCAATCGTATAAGCAGTGATTTTGAGAAAAAAAATGAATGTTGGGAAGGCAAGTCACATTGTGATGCTACACAAAAAACTCTGCTAGATCTTCTTTCTTGTGCCAACTAATCTCTATTCTAATAACTTTTGAAGCTTGGTATCCTGGGAATATCATGATAATTTTGAATTTTTTAGTATGGGGTAAAATTAAGTTACTAACAGTAGAGGGTTAACAAACATTGCACACCCTTAACTTTATCGACCTATGGGTGTTTATATGAAAAAATTATACTTTCTCCACTAGAAATGTGGCAATGATGAACAAATTCAGAATGTTGGAGAATGGTTCTACAATTCCAAGTAATACATGATAAGTTGGTGAAGTTATGTTGTAATTTCACATATAAATGTTTTCGGTTTCGTATCACAGTATTGGAGGCAACTCATGTCTGCCTGGACTATTTACTTGAGCTTATTAACTTCATATTTCTTCACTAGAGACTGATGTCCCCACCAGGAAGTTTATAATTCCCCAAGATCCTTTTATATAAAGGGGAAACTGTTGTGTAAATGTCATTATTTGCTATGAAATATAATGATATATCAGTTCCAATCTGCACGTTTGATGTGTGCTAGATTTCTATAGTTGCAATATGATGTATTTTGTAATGTTTGAAGATCTTTGCATCTACAGTCTCGACCATTTGGAGTATCCCTGCTTATTGCTGGTCATGATGAGAATGGTCCCAGTCTGTAAGTATTCTGAATATTTATTTTGTTTCTCAGAATTAGATTCTTTTGCCTCATTGATTGGTCTGGTCGGCATGGTTATTTAATTATGACAGAAGTCTCTTCTAAAACCCATTTCTTTCGGTTACATATCTTCATTTCAACTTGTTATTGTACTTTTCCAACTATATATACTCCCTTCATCCGAAATTGATTGTCCTAAAGTCATTGTAACTGAAATTAGAATATATGATTGTGAAAAATTGTAGTCGTAAGAAAATTCAGATTATTTACATCAAAACTAGTGTTTATTATTACTTCATATAAAATTAATTTTTCTTAACTATATAATCAGAGGCTGATTTGACTATTGGTAGTCAAATTAGCACATTTAAATTGGAATACATGATCGATATTAGTGGGCATTGTAGAGACATGAATAGTGCAAGGAGCCAAGCAGTTGTATAGAATTGAGGCATGTCCTGAGTTCCCTGTAGTCGTACTGATGTTGTTCTAGGAAGCAATAATGTATCTGTCCTGTTGCTTATCTGTTAACTCGTATCCCCTTGTTTAGTTAAGCAGACCTCCTTCACTTTTATCATGACATTTATTTGTATTAAATGTGGAGTAGGGAGTTTGGATGTGCTTGCATAATGTGCAACTAACTATTCTCTTACATTGCATTTGGCTGGTTGGAATGGAATGGAGTGCAAATTGAGTGAAACATTAACTAGCTACTGGGTTTTAATCCTTACCATTCCACAAGTTCAAACTAAAGTTTGTTCCTTCCAATCTACAAATTGACAGCTCATTCTTTTGTCTCCTACTCTTGTCATTCCCAAATTTTATTATGAGACAATTACACTATTCACTTTCACCTCTTTTAATGTCCATTCTTCCCTTCCACCATTAGCATTCTTCGAACTTCTTGTTCCATTCCAGCCAGCAAAATGCAATATCAGATTCTGCTTTCACATACTTAAAATTTTAAGTCTGGTAATTTTGATTTCCAAGCACCCGTTGTTGAGAGGACAAGTTTGTGGTTGCAGGTATTACACAGATCCTTCTGGCACATTCTGGCAGTGTAATGGGAAGGCTATTGGTTCTGGCTCTGAAGGTGCTGACAGTTCTTTGCAGGAGCAGTATAACAAGGTAATTATTCTTGTCGGAGATCTTTGGATACTTGTTTGGAACATGTTAGAAATCCCTGAAAGTAGTATATATGTTGCTTTCATGCTTTGCACGATAATGTGATGATCGAAAATGCTAAAGGTACAATCTAATTAGCTACTCATACATAGATCGCCTGGCTGCTTAAGAACCTTTTTAGGGTTTTTACAAAATACTTTCAGTATTACATATTACAACTACTGGATTTCACTTAATTGTTTCACTCCTTCCAATTGCAGGATTTAACCCTTCAAGAAGCTGAGACTATTGCTCTTTCAATTTTGAAGCAAGTTATGGAAGAAAAGGTACAATACTGTTATACTTGTCTGGTTTTGTTAAGTTTCTCAAAGCTCCAAAGTGCCTGTGTAAGCAATTATTTTTGGAAGCCTTTATGATCTGACTTTATAATGTGTTCATGGATATTTAGCCATACTTGGATTTAGTGTAAATTTTCCAATCCAATGAAAAATTCCATCGAAAGGGGTTTCATAAATATTTTAAGACTGTATACAACTCAATTTAAGCTTTGACCGCTAAATGCAACCTAATGTTTGTTTAATTACAACTTTCCAACCCATGATAGTGTTATTTGTAATTGACAATACTTGTCATGATGAATGGAGCTTTTTCCTTTAAAAGGAAAAACTTAAGTCTATTAAATAATCAAAAAGATTGACTTGGTGCATTGAGTACTAGAAATTACGGACTGACCTCTGATCAAAACATTTTTCTTCTCTGGTATCAGGTAACTCCCAATAATGTGGATATCGCAAAGGTAGCTCCATCTTACCATTTATACACCCCTGCTGAAGTGGAAGCTGTCATCGGTCGCCTATGAAGACATCCTTCTGGAAGTTATGGTTGCTCTCATGGTCAATTGCAAGGTGTACTAGAATTCTGGTATTGTAATGCATTTTCTCTTCCATATGAAGTTTAAACTGTACCATTGTTACTGGTTCCAAACAAACCCGTGTTACTTGACCAGATTCAAAGGATATTTATACCCAATGGAACTTTCTTGTAGAATCATACTGGACCTGAAACTCTCTCTCCTCTTAAGTTGTTGATCCCAACTTTAGTTTACTGTGGTCTGTGCAACCAAAAGAATCCTTGCTGTCCTGTTATCTTTAAATATTATATTGTCAGATTTTGTTCCAGCGTTTTTTTCTTTTTGTGATCTGTGTGTATTGAAAATAAAATTCAGAGGTAATACTAGCCAAGTAGGTATCCTGCTAATATAAAGACGGACCCTTCTGAGTTTTAGTCTGGCAATTGTATTACTGTAATTGCGTCTTTTTATTCTGTTAATGGAGGAGAATTGATTGAACTAAAGTTATGTTTTTAAAAAAAGTGGTATATCTCACTTACCTCACAAGCGCGCACACTCCAGAACATAACGGCTTTTCTGAATGTTGTCATGGCCATATAGTGGGGGTGTTTGTATTAGAGGTGACCAAGAAAATCCGAAAAATTTGATATTCTTTCTTTTAATCCGGTATTCACTTTTAAAAATTCTAAATTTTGGATATAGTGGGTAAGATATCTGATCCAATTTTTTTTATATTAAATATGAATCAATAAAATCTTTAAAACTAGATATACTAATCTGATCCGGTTTTTAACTATTCTTATATATATATATATATATTAAAGTATGTATACTAGGACTAATTATAAATATTTTTAATTGATTATTTAATTTATTTTATGATTATTAAATTATAAAAAATAAAATAAATTAAAAGTATTTGATATAAACTTTGTTTTCAGGGTTTCATGTTTATTAAAACTTGATTTTTTATCGTATATTATAGAATAGTTCATGATTATTGTCTAAGATTATAACAACAAAAACGTTAATATTCTTATTAAAAAAATTGAGTTAAATACTAGATTTTTATATTAATTAAAATAGTCAAAATAATAAATAATATTAAAAATTTTATTTTTATAAATATTAATTAAAAAAATATGTTATTTAAAATGGATAAGGATATATCCAAATTCCGATCCGTTAAATTGGATATCCGGATTCCAAATATCCAAATAAACAGATTAGAATAAGGAATTGATTTTTTGCGATCCGAAATCTAGATAACCAATCCGGTTTTAAAAACGGAACGGATATCCAGTTTTGCTCACCCCTAGTTTGTATAACATTTAATACTGGATTATAGGCTGGAATAAGCACCTTATGAGGATGTAGTATAACCAAAAACCATTTCCGAAACCTTAAACCTAGGATCTATGAGAAACAAGATATTAATGATTAATCGGTTATGAAGCTTTTCCAGGGTTGCAAAACAAATCCTCAAACGCAGTCCAATGGAACGACGTCTCCAAGGTATCTACACAGACGCCGAAGAGGAGTAGTACTAGCTACATTGGAGAATATTTGGAATGTTTAGGTTTTTGTTCTCTCTCTATATCTAATAGAGCGTCAAAAGGAAATGTCTTATGTACCTTATATATATAGTCAATTGAGAGAACCCTACTCCAACAGATATGTGTCTTCTGTTTTGAAAACAAATAATTATCTTAATCTGTTTGTTAAAACAGTTCTATTAGGTTCTATCCTTTTAATTATATATAAACGTGATATAACTGAGTGATAAGATTATCCATATAGCTGATTTAAATTCAAAACCTAAATAAGTGACATGCATATATATTTAATTCGGATTAATAATTAAATCATACTTAATTAATATAATTGTCCAGATTATCCTTTAATTTAAATTCACAATTTAAATTAAAATCTTCTCTAAAACACGTCATAGTTTGTGACCCTATATATTATTATTGCAAGGTAATAATTATATTAAAACAATTGCTTCTAGGGCACAAAACTAACACGAACTCGATTAGTGGATACTCGACTTGAATTACAACCTTATTTCCACCTCTTCGGATTTATATTTATCTCAGGCCAACCATATTACTAATTGCCTTTGTTGACCCAACACCTTATAGACAGCTTCTTGGAGGCCTCCAATATTTCTGCATAACTCGACCCAATATTTGTTATGCCAGTTTATGCATGTTCGAACCGAAATCCATTAGGCTACACTAAAATGTATCTTATAGTATTTAAAAGGATAATTTATAATGGTTTATTTTTAAATCGCGATTCTCTATTAAATGTCGCTTCTTTTAATGATTTTGATTGGGGTAAACAATGAGATACAGGGCGGTCTATTGTATTTCTTGGTACAAATCAAATTTCCTGAAAATCTGCAAAACTATATCTGTATCCAGATCATCTTCTGAACTTGACTATAAGATTGTAACAAATGTAGTCGCAGAAGTTATGTGGGTTAGTAATCTACTACATGAGCTCAACATCACACCAGCCAGTGTTCTTATTTTTATTTTCTTTATAATACTGGTGCCCTGTATGTTAGCTCCGATTCAATTTTTCACTTACGTATTAAACATATTGTCTTATTACCATTTTGTTCGATACCGTATAAGAGATGGTATTTTCAAAATATATTATGTTTATATAAACAATCAGTGGGCTAACTGTCTAATAAAATAGTTTTTAAAAGAAATTATTTGTATGTTCGTTCCAAGATGGCAGTCGCCAATAGCGCCTCCATCTTGAGGAGGCATAATAATAGATAAGAACTCTGCAACAATACTCAAACGACCTGACCTAGTAAAATGCTACCGGACTCATCCTCTATATAATTATACACAACCAGGAAAATACATTTAAATTGAAAAGCTTTTAGCGCGCGCGCGCGCACACACACACATATATATATATATAATGTATATGCTCTATAATCTTAATTATATTTTGTAGCAAAACAATGTTATTCAAATATAAGTTCTACACATCCAACTATACCTCTCTATTCTGTAAAAATATACTATAAAAAATATTGGGTTAAATGGCTATTTAGTCACTGAACTGGGGACCAACTTACAGTTAGATCATTGCACTAAGAAAGTTTGCACCCGACTAAGTAAACGAATTGTTTCTTTCATCTGAGTCACTGAACCAAAAATAAGTTTCACGTCTGTTAAGTTGTGTTAACTTTAGATGGAAGACGTTAAAATACAACAGTGCTACACAGTCCGACTTTTATAAGCCGACTGTGTAGTCCGAGTGACGTGTAAGCGGGGTAGTGGTAGGTTAAATTATGAAATTTTGTATTCACCAGGGGGTCCACTTTTATTTAAACAACACGCTGCCACGTCATTCGGATTTTATTTTCGGACTAAGAAGCATTATTGGTTGAAATATGCCAAATAAGCGACAAACTCGGCTCCAGATCAGCTCCCACGTAAGCTTATGATCTAGTTATTGAACCGACTTATTTTTGTTAATACCGACCCAAATTAGTCTTCTTCTTCTTCTTCTTATTGTTACTCAAATTAAAAGTTTTATGAGTAAATACCAAAAGTTTACTCAGATTAAAAGCAAAGGCTTGAGATCAAAAACCCTAACTGATACTTCTTTGAACTTGAAGATGATTTCCATTTGAACTTGAAGATGATTTCTATGGATGTGTGTACCTAAAACAAGCCACCGACGTCGCGCAACAAACATCCATCATTGAAAAAAACATCCACCATTGAAAAATACGCTAGTAAACATTTTACTCTACAAATCCCCACACTGATGTCTTAGAAGATTTTGACCCGTAGTATCAACTAGGTACTGATTCAAGGCCTGGAAGGTCTCATATTTGGAAACAAGAACTATCTTCTTCTATTTTTAAGAATTTAGGATGAGATTTTTTTTTAGATTAAGAGGAGAAAAAACAGGAGGATGAAGAAGAAGAATGAGGTGAAGGTGAGGTCAGTTCGGATCGGGTCGGTATATGATCCATATATACCCATAAATGTCAGGTCAGATCACACAGCTAAGCCGCTTCTTACACATCAACATTCCACCTCATGTTTTTATTTGTCGTTTATTTTTTCTTACGTTACAAATCCATTTGAAAGTTTTTTTTAGTTAAACTAGTTGATTGAAAACTTTTTGAGTGCGATAACCAAACTGTAAGTTAGCCCCCACTTTAATGACCAAATAACCATTTGACCCCGAAAATATTAAATCTTTAAAATTTAAGTTCTGAGAAACTAAAAAAATAAAGCACGACACCTAAAGATCAGAATGAAGATCATGGTCTTCCCAAAACCATCTTACTTGTCTAAAACCTCACTTGACAGGACCCTACTCTGCCGAGATTTATATTTGTGACATTAACATCTATATTTCTTTATTAGTTTATCCAATAATAATTGAGTATGATGACACTGGATTATGACAGGTATATAATAATTTTTATGACGACTGCCAATCAGTATTTCAATAATTGAGTTGAATAGCATGAAACAACTATCCTTTCAATTCCCTTTGTCAATCCCTTTATTTTACAAGAAATAATTGTATGTTTCATGGTAAATTAATTGAGTTACGATTACGATGACAAGTTAGTATCTCGGTGAATCAATTTGGTTTTATGCCGGAAAGATCTACGACCGAGGCAATCCATCTTCTTCGACGTCTGATGGAGAAATATAGAGAGGGTCGAAAAGATTTACATATGGTGTTTATCGATTTGGAGAAGGCTTATGATAGTGTACCGAGAAATGCCATTTGGGAAAGTATGCAGAATAAAGGAGTATCTTTGAGGTATATTGAGGTGGTGCAGGATATGTATGCGAGGGTAATGACGTGTATTAGAACCCTTGTTGGCGAAACTAATTATTTTTCTGTTCAGGTGGAGGTGCATCAAGGATCAGAACTTAGTACGTTTCTTTTTGTTATGGTCTAAGATGTGATTTCTCATGAGATCCAAGAGCAAATACCGTGGTGTATGCTATTTGCTAATGATATTGCATTGCTAGCTGAGACAAATGAGGAGGTGATCTTTAGGTTAGACTAGTGGAGGACAATTTTGGAAGCGCAAGGCTTACGTGTTAGTCATTCTAAGACTAAATATCTTCATTGTAATTTTAGTGAGAATGTTAACCAATATGGGGTTATAGTCAACACTGGGAATCAAAGGGTACCCGAAAAAGACAACTTTAAATATTTATGATCTATTATTCACAACAATGGAGGAGTTGGCGAAGAAACTACACGTCATATTAAGGTAGGGTGGTTGAAATGGATGGCTGCTGTGGGGGGAATTATGCGACAAGAAGGTACCGCTGAAATTGAATAACAAATTCTATAGGGTGGCGATAAGGCCAAGAATGTTATATGGTTCTGAATGTTGGGCAACTAGTAAATCGCGAGAATGACGGCTGAAAGTTGCCGATATGAGAATGTTACGGTGGTTATGTAGTTGTACTATGTTGAATAAAATTTCAAATAAACTATTTCAGATTGTATTGGACGTAGCGTCTATATCGGCAAAAATTAGATAGTGTCTATTATGATGGTACAGACATGTAGGCAGAAGGCAATTTTTAGCTCCAGTACGCAGGGTAGAAAGTTTATCACTGGCCACATTTCGGCGACGAGGCAGACCAAGGAGGACTTGGAAAGAACAACTGAACTTAGATTTAATAGCTTTAAATCTCTCACCATATATGATTTTTGATAGGTCATCTTGGAGACGCCGGATTCGGATATTTGATGTTGTGTGATGTCGGAATAGGTGGCCTTCGACCACCACCATTGGTATTGTATCTTTATCTTTATTTTTTTTTATTATTGTTAATATCTGTGTGTCGTATCGAGCCGGGGTTCTTGTCCAGAAACAACCTCTCTATTCTTCAGAATAAGGGCAAGGTTGCGTACATCCCAGCCTCCCCAGTCCCCGTAACGGGATTATACTGGGTACGTTTGGTTGGTTGGTTGGTATAATAATATAGAAGTTTAAATAATTCTATGCTAATATTTTTAATAATAAGTTAAAAAATATATTCTATATTTAAAATTATTATATATAAATTGTATATAAACTTACAAGACTATATACAAGTTTATATATACCTAAGAATTATGAATTTATCTATTCATTTTATAAATTTAGTTTATCATATTTAAATAAAATATAATATATTTATCGTACTTTAATTTTTATAAGAAAATTAAATCGGACCTAATTAGATGCACCAAATTATTGGTAAAAAATGATCTAAGGTTTATAAGAATATATAAAACTAGTCAACTGTGGTAGATCGTTTTTTAATCCTGTTAAACCGATTTGAAACTATCCTGTAACTCCTCTACTTATTATTCACAAGTTTGTATGGTTTTCGCTACAGGACAGAGGCTCAACCAATAAGATAATAGTTACAAATTTATAATATTTGAGAGTAATGGCATGCATATAATATAATGTACCCTTAAAAGCTCAAGAAAATACAATCTGAAACACACCTCTTGTTTTCTTAACAAAGTGGGAGAAGAATGGTGGATGCAATTGTATCGTTTTCTATTCAAAGAAGTTAACATCAGGATTGGAGTGAGGGATGGTGTAAGGTGGGTCAAAGATGAAATGGGTTACCTTCAAGCTTTTGTAAGAGTTGCAGAATCAAATCAACAAATGGATCCCCCAGTCCGCCAATGGATTAACAACATTAAAGATGTTGCAAGTGATGCTCTGATTGTCCTAGACAGGTTTAGTGCCTCCCAAGAATAGCATGGTGCTCCGAAACAAGATATTCGGCTCTATTTTTGCATGTGTAAAAGAGAAGTCAATCTTTATGATATTGGCAAGGAGATCAAGTCACTTAAAGGAAGAGTTATTGAGATCAAGAAAAGGAGAGATGAATACAATATTCCCAAACATCTTAGCCCCCCGAAAGACTCAACAGAAAAGGAGAACATTACTAAGAGCAACCTCCTTTGAAAATGAAGTCGAAGTTGTTGGTTTTCAAGAAGATATGAAGATTTTGTTGGCTCAACATGTAGGAGAGGATCCTTCCCTTAGCGTGATTTCCATTCATGGAATGGGGGGTTTGGGCAAAACTACACTTGCTAGTAA
>JAUEJK010171361.1:0-10540 GCA_032274865.1 Eryngium alpinum
TAGCTGAGTTAGCAGTTGCTAATCTCAGAGAAAACCCTCAAAGTTTTAATGAAAGTTAAACTTTGAAATTACTTGTGTTCTGCTTTGGTTTTCTGTATTGTTTGCAGTTTGGTTTTAATTTACAAAATTTTGGTTTAGTTTTGTACTCACCCCCTCTACAAAACTATTCTAGGTTTATTGTTGTTTAACAAGAATTAAGGTTAATGGATTTTGTAAGGCTTGTTATGTGTGTCTACTGATGAGTTGCTTGTTGATAATGCCATATATCTATTCAATCCCATTATCCGAAAAGCTAAAATAATCTCTAATATTTCCTTTGATTTTCCTGAGTAGAAAGGAGATTATGATTTGTGTCTTGGGTATTTTGGTGGTGATTACAAGGTTCTAAAGCTAGCTCTTTTTTCTGGAGTTTATCGTGTTGGGATTTATAGTTTGAGTACCAATTATTGGAAAATTGCATATTGTGATAGTAACGGTGGTATTACTAGAAGGCCATTTTCTTTGCCTTATAAATTTGTCAATGGTGTTGCACATTTTACAAAATATCATGATAGAATTGTATGTTTTGATTTGCGCAATGAGACAATTAGGGAATTGAAGTATCCAGAAAAGTTTGGTACTGCCTATTCGTATTGGTACGATTCGTTTGCTCTGGAAGCATACCATGAATCAATAGCTCTTGTGGAAATTAAAGACAAACTAGTTTTATCGGTGTGGGTGCTGAAAAATTGTTACATAACTATGACATGTAGGTAGGAGATGAAAGTTAGAGTTGGTTTGGAAACATCACCTAATTATCGTCCGATGGGGTTCGTAAATAATGATACATATTTGCTAGGTCCTATAGATCATGTAGTGACCCAAAAATAGGGTCCGAATTATTAGAGCCAAAATGAGGCAAGATCCGGATCCGGAAAGAATAAAACTCGAGTTAATAAGCCCAATACGGCAAGACCCAAAGAGGAGGACTCAAATAAGGAGGTGTAGAAGCCTTAATATAAAGGGATAAATAAATTTAGATAAGGAAGTGAATCCTAAAGGTAAATCAGGTAATGATTCCTAATGAGGGTAGAAGCCCTAATCTTGGGTGACAAGAAAGAAGAGATAATGTAAAGATAATCACCATCTAAATATGGTTCTAATTCCTATTAGAGATTGGACAACCTAAGTTATGCCTATATAAAGGGGATTAATTATCATATTTAGGTACACAATTTTAGCTTCGATTCAGAGATTTTACTCATATTATTCCAATACTTATTCTTGAACCTGAGTCCTTCCGTGGGACCACCCCACCGGTTTTTGCAGGTTTTCCGGCAGACGATCAAGGAGATCATCAACGAAGCATTCGGCAAATAGGTAATCGTATTTTTCTAGTCTGTAACATTTGGCGCCGTCTGTGGGAACCGAACAAAAAGTTATAATCAATGGCTGACAAACTTGATAATCCAATTACTACCAATCCAACGCTACCAGGAGCTCCACCGCCCTTCACGGATCCATAGTGCTCGTACTACATGGACCAACAACGTTGATGTACAAGAAATACCTATAGGGGCAACCAATCCAACTCCAGAAGAATTGGAGAAAAGAATGAAGGAACGCAAGGAGAAGAAGTTACAGCTTTTAGATGACTTAGAAGCTTTGGAAGATGTACAATTGGAAGACGGAAGAAAGTACGGGGCTAAAACTACCATGTTGGGCGAAAAGGTGATTCCCCGGAGTACAGCCAAAACCAATCAAGGAAAAGGAACCCCAATAGAAAATCTATTAGAAACACGGGTGGAAGCTATGATTGCTAAGATTGTGCAGGGATTCCTGGAAAAAGAGAAAGCTGAGAAGAAGAGCAAGTCGAAGATAATCTTTAAGGAAAAATCAAGGAATACGACAACCTTGAAAGTACCAAAAGTTGAGGTACGTAACCCAGAAGCGTCTAATCGTTGTAATATCCAATTATTATTATTATTATTATTATTATTATTATTATTATTATTATTATTGTCGCTTTTAAGTTAATCATTAAGTTGTAGTGCACTCTTTTATTATCTAGTGAAATAATTAAAAGTAGGGAAGTTCTTAATTATATATTATTGATTTAATATGCAAGGAATATATATATATATATATATATATATATATATATATATATAATAAAATACTAAAAATAAAATCAATTATTATCTTTTAATAGATTTAGAGATGTGAATCTTTAGATGAGCCCATGTGTTAATTTAAAGACTAAGCACGTGTCTCTTAGCTTTAACGTGTAACTCAAAAAATAAATAACTGTATGAGTCATGTTTTCTTTTATAATAAAATAATAGCACAACCGACTTTATATATACAAAGGGCTTGGTTAACAAGGGAGAAAAAAAATCTAAAAGAGCAAAAAGGGTAGAACAAGTGTGCTGAAGTTTGTCTCTTCCAAGTTAGTTCGTATCAAGGTATGTGAAAATTTCTCTTGTTCTTATATATATACTTGTGCCTATTCAAAATTATCCGGATCTTTTGAAAAAGTTTTTCTTATAGATCTTATAATGGTGTTGGTTACGTTAGATTCAAACTTTTGTATTCATTCTACATATGTAGCAATAATAAAAAGAAATTAGGGTTTATGAAGTTATAAATTGAGTTATATATGAGTCAATAGTCTATAGCTAATCAAATAAGTAGTTCGATGAATTGTGTACTAAACTGGGTTAGAGAAAGAAAAAGAAAAATAATGATTACTCAATTGAATGTAAAGCCTCTGTTCTCTATCTTTACCAAGTGATTAAATATACTAATATCTTTCTTAAAAATCCTTATTTTCAGTAAGAGATATAAAGATTTAAGGAAATAACTTATATTCATGTTGTGTTTACTTACTTGAAATCAGATTGAGAGGTTAAGAGTGTTAAAAGTGGGTTGGGAGTCCTCTAAGTCCTTTCCAAATTTTATAATTTTTACTTTAAACTATGAAAACTTGTTTTCATCAAAACTTTGGAAATTTAAATTCTTATAAATGTCGAGTTTGTATAAGATCTTGTGCTTTAGCAAAATAAAACTTTATATAAAAGTTTGGTGGAGGAAGTTATTTATTTATTTATTTATTTTCTTAACTTTATGGAATATTTGGAAGTGTATATTTTTTTCAATTTAAGTCCTAGTAGGAAAAGTTTTTTTTTCTTGTACTTAATCTAGTTAGACTCTCAATTAAGTCTAGCTAGGACCAAATATTGAACTTCAATTTAAGAATTTCAAGTTAAGACATAACAAAGTTCTAAGATTTAGCAAGTTAATCCCCTTCTTTATAATGCCTAGAGTGACTTGATAGGTTATATATATTTATATTTATACTACTAGGAATATTTTTGGTGCCACCAATAAGTTGTATAGAGAATACCAGCAGATACTATAGTTTTTAGTTTGTATAAGATTTTATAGTGTGATAAGTAGTGTGACAGCTATAAGTATTTAAGATTATTATGTGGTTGTTATATGAGACTAAATGAGAAATTTCATTTCTTCTTAAGGAGTATTTTGGGATCCAACTATTTAGGAGCTTACTAATCAAAGGAACCGCTTCCAGGAAAGTATACTCTTTATTTTTTTTTTCAATGGTGTTCGTGTTACTTGTGCATATGGTGCTAAAACAAGAAAAAAAATAGAAATTTATTATAAAAGTTAGTCACTTTTCCTATTTTTGTCAAGTCGCATTCCTTGAAATTTTTACAAAGAGAACATTAAATGAATAAAACTATTATAGAACTGAGTTGAACAACCTCCTCAATTGGAGGGTCTCAAGAGTACGAAACCTATATAGCCATATGAGGCTTTAGTTGGCCGATGAGCGGTCACAATAAATGTTGCATGCAGCGGGGCGAGGCGCACTGCAGATTGATCACCTGTAGTGATCTAATGAGAAATAATGTTCACAACGATCGGTGGATCACTTAGTTCGAATAGTAGCTATACATACGTATATATGTATCTAAATAAATGCATGGAGTTTTGTTTTAAGGTATGTTGGAGTGCTTTGTTCTCTCTAATCTACTCTTTTAGAAATAGTTTTACTATTTTGTTTTCTTTAAATAAATTCTCATTACTTAACTTCGAGGGGTATACTTGTTGGGCATGTTAAATGCTCATTCTTTTATTAACAATTTTATACATAAAGGAATGAAGTTGGTGAAGGGATAGACGGGCGCAATGGGAAGGAAATGGTGGAGAGTTTCCCCTGATATCAACTGGAAGGACTAGTTATATCTCTTATAGTTAGTACTTTTGAAAACCGATATTATATTGTAGTAGTGGTTTTGGTTAAATATTAGACTCTATAAGAACCTGATATAAGACTGTTTTGTGTATGTAACTTATAATAACTAGTTTAATTATAATAAGTTTTGGCAATATTACGTTTAGATAACAAAAGAATATATTTTATTTTTAAAGTAAATAATAACAATAATAATTGGTAGAATTCAGGGGGGGTGGGTGTGTTACAGTTGTGATGTCGCAAATCCTGATCCGCCGTTTATTGATAATATTATGAAGGCTAAGGTGTCCTCTAAAGTGAAGATCCTAACGATTAAGAAGTACAACGGGAAGGGAGATCCCAATGCTCATGTGCGGTCGTTTAATGACGCACTACTGTTGTAGCCCGCTACCAGCCACTCTAGAAGAAGACGCACAAAGATGGTATGATAGGTTACCTCCGCGGTCAATAAGTTCTTTTTCAGACCTTGTTCAAAAGTTTACTAGTCAATTCATCAGTGGTAAGACTCATGCTCGGAGCTCCGAGTCCTTGATGAATATACCCCAGAAATCGGGAGAGACTTTACGATAGTACATAAACCGATTTACTAGCCAAGCGGTGAAGGTGACAGATTTAAATCAGTCAGTGACAATGGTGGCCATGCAAAGAGGAACCACAAATGAGGCTTTCTAGATGTTTTTGGTAAAAAATAAACCATCTAATATGCAGGAATTGCAAGACCGAGCGGGAAAGTACATATCAGCAGAGGAAACTTTGAAAAAGATAGTGAATCAGGAAGATACTCGGAAGAGGAAAGAAGCCGAAGGTATTGAGAAAGAGGTAGAGAAGTCCAGGGTGGAAACTTTGAATAGACTAAAAGAAAATAAGGGGCAAGTATTTTCTCCTTTAAACACTACTTGAAGTCATATTCTCATAGAGATAGAAAAGGAACCGCATGTTAAATGGCCGCAGGAGATTATAATGATCCTGCTAAAAAGAACAAGAATTCATATTGTCGATTCCACATAGACTATGGACATGACACGGACGATTGCAGACATCTTAAACATGAGATTGAATTCCTTATAAAGAAAAGTCGTCTAGGAAGGTTTGTTAAGAAAGAATCCTTCGATGAGAAGAGAGATCCCGACATGGCACAGTCACGGGAAGAAAGAGGACGACCCATTATGATGATTGGAGGAAGATCCATTACTTATAAATCAATTTCTCCAGTGGCCTATGGAAGGGAGACGTGGAACGTTGATAGTCGAGTTGGCCTAAGAAATCCGGAAGAAAGACAAGCCTACTTTTGGGAGTTAACAAAAGATCATGTAGCCGGGGGGTAGATCTTGTATCTACGAGAAGACTCAAGAGGGCATACAAATAAAAAATAAAACACTCAGATGCATGTTACTATTGATAATCGAGATGAAGAATGAGCGGTATCTCTCCAATTAGAACCCTTGATAGTGGGATTGAGAATTGGGGAGGCAGCTGCTCGCTGATGTGATGATTGATGATGGATCTTCTGATAATATACTTTCGTATAAAGCCTTTCGTCAGATAGGATACATGGATCTACACATAGATGCCTATGAAGGATCTTTATATGGGTTCGACGATACTGAAACTCAAGTGGAAGGAAGTATACCGCTATCGGTAACTCTTGGGACGTATCCTCGTCAAGTTACTCGTACCCTATTGTTTCTGGTGGTCAAATCATTTACTTATTGCAGTGTATTATTGGGGAGAGACATGTGATATATGAATTTAAGGTTGTTCCGTCTACTTATTACGCCAAGATTAAATTCCCAACCGATCCCATTAAAATGGCTAGTTTGTGGTGCCTTTGGACGGTTGTTGCTGCAGAAAGATTCGGTGGTAAAAATGTTGGGTTGAAGAAGTACGCAAGGTATGATGATTGTTAGGAGAAGTTTGTTTCATTATTTTTTTAAAATATACATAATGTTTGAATTTAATTCATCTCACTATACTACAAAGAATTAAGCTCAAACATATCAATTGAAAATAGAATAATATGACGTTACTGAAAATAACTTTTATATTTTTTCTCAAATTTAAAAATAATTTTATACTTTTTCTTAAGATGACAATAAGTGATTTTATCTTTAACTTGATTATGATTACATTAGTAGATATTTTACATAACTTTACATAGATTGTTGTTTAATTTATAATAAAACACATAAACAGTGGTGTTGATGACCATAATTAGTTATCGTCGAGTCAAATTCACACACCGGTCCTTGACTCCCGAGAAACTAGCAAAGTAATGGATACTAAAATTTTTCTGTACAAAATATACCAACGTTTTCTTTGCATAAAACCAATAAATTCAATAAGAATAAATTAACGCTATAACAAAATAACTTAATACCGACCATCTTATACCGATTGATTAAGTATTATGGGTCGTTTTTAATCCAATTTTTAATATAATACCAATCGATGGCACCGGTCTTTAAACGACTGGCCAGTTTTAAACAATTGGTAGGTTTTATTTAGATATTTGTTGACTATTTGGCCCACGTAAGATGCTTCCCATTAAACTATATGGCGGTGGTGTGGTGAATTAAAAACGACTAAATTCGGTCGATATTAGCGTCGGTCATATTTAATTTTTAAAATTGCGTTGACTAGTTGACCGGTATTATTCTCATTTCATTGGTCCATATCGCAGTGGTATGGCACTATTTTGTTGTAGCGTAAATTGAAAGCAATAACCAAGAACCAACCATCAAACTTAAAATTACTTAATCTTCAATGAACATAATATGGTTACATTCAGCTTTAAGTCATTCCAGAACCAATTTCTGTATCCCACCATAAAAGATCTAAAATACTAAATAAGCGAAACATAAGAACTTAAGGTGATAGATAAGTAAATATTTTCTAAAATAAAGTAGAACTAAACTTGTACTTCCATACTATAATCAAATTAACAAAATATTTAAAATAAAATCATAAATGAGAATCCGAGTATATTTTTAAGCAGTCCTCACATCACATAGTAAACTTTCATTGACAATAATTTTACAGACACATATGTTGTCATATTCAGCATCTTTAAGATGAAAGTTAGTGAGTTTCCATCCAATAACATGAAGTCAAATATGAAGGAACTTTTCCTCCCAATCACGTCAAAACCATCATCATCAAACACCTCATTTGGGCCAGATTTCGGCTTTTAGTGGCCGTCTTTGGCCTCTCTGCAGATGGTACCTCCATTTTTTACAGCTTTGTTAAACACATAAAGGGTCTTCTTCCTGATTTGGTTGAAGATCGGCTTGGACTCTCACTTTTCGTTCTCAGCTAGAAATACCTGCCATGGATTTTCGGCATTAACCATGACGACGTCGATAAACGGCGCACGTATCACCTCTCCTTTCATCTTTGAGAGCAGGTATGTAGTTGTGGAGAAGCTCCTTATGTGTCGGCTTAAAGCGATACCCGACAGTCTTAAGAATGTCGGCACAAGAAAGTGGTGCATGTGACATTTTTTTTTCCTCTCTCTCTCTCTTCCTCTTCTTACTTCTTACACTGAGTGGAGTGATGATTTCTCTCTGCTTTTATAAAATTCCGTTGCAATGTAATAAATTTTTTTGGACCACAACTAAATAACCAGACTCTATTTCTTTATTTCCTTGCATAATTCATGCATGAACCGTCCTTGAATATGTCCTTGGGTCTTGAGAGGGTATCTCAAGGCTTAGAAAATGGACCTCTGCGGTTTAATAATTTTATTTATTTATAAATAATAAATATAAGAACATACTAATTAGTTATTAACACAGAATTTAAGTATTAATAACAAATTCATATATAAAGTTTTATACTTTTAATAATTAAAATTGAAGATCTCATGGGTTTCCCACTTTTCATTCTCAACTGGAAATACTTTCCATGGAGTTCCGGTGTTAACGACGGCGTCATCCATAAATGTCGCCGATATGAGTTTTCCTTCCACCTTTAGGCGAAGGTAGCTGTGGAAAATCTCTTCCGGGCTTGGATTAAAGTGGTATATATCCATGCTTCTTGGGAATGGCGGCGAAAGGAATGGGCGATGCACTTGATTCAGACATTTTTTTCTCTCTGCTTTTTCCTTTTATTAGAGCATTCACGCCCCATTTCTTATCCCCATATTTATTGTAAACTTACTAAAAATAGTAAGTTCCTAAAATAATTCTTAAAATTTATTTATTTGTAAATAGAGTTCTACATCCCATTCCTCATATCCATCTTTATATATTTTTTTATTATTTATTTATCTCTCTTTCCTTTATAAATTTAACTATTAGATATTATTTTATTCTTTCTTTCTCTTACTTCTACACATATTATAAGATATGGGGAATGAATAGTAAATCCATATATATAGGGACTCAAAATTAATTCCTTAAAACCAACCTTATTTTAGGGAATAAAATATAACTACAAATGTGACCAAAACCCAATAATTTTTCTTAAAATATAGGGATGAAAAACATATGGGGCACTGGATGAGAATGCTCTTACACCAGAGTAGAGTACAGTAGGCTATTTGGGTTTTTCTCTACTGATTTATTTATCTATATATATATTGGCTTACTCTCCAAGCCACTTACATTCACCAGAATTCTACAAGTTTCCTACTATAGGGTCAGGTTGATAAAATTTTTGTTGGACCCAGAATTGGTATCCAAATCTTCAAAAAATCCTCATTTTAAATAATTGTATTGATGTCCTTAACATAGTTTTATTTGTCTTTATCGGTCTCCATCGATTGATAAACATATGTTAATGGTGCCGGAGATACATAAGAAAACTCTTTGAAACATATAGTAAATGAACAATCTTTTTCTATCTTTCTTTCTAAAGGAAACTTCTCATAACGATGAAGTCTATCCAATCGACGCTTTTTTCATCACGCTAACTTTTTCAGATGTTCAATCGGTATAAACTTTTCAAGAAGTTTTTTTATTCTAGACTATGAAGTAATATAATTTTTACCACATTGACGCCTAAAATGCTGTAAAGATTTCCACCAATATAATGCATCACCATCTAATTTGCTTTTAGCTAATTCAACTTTTTCTTCATCATCCCAAATTTTCAAATTTTCAAAACAATCATTCAGATCCAAAACCTAATTAAGAAAATCAGCATAATCATGAAAATATTTTGAATTAAACATACAATTAAACCTCGAAAGTTTCTCAAAATAATTTCAACTTTTTCTTTGACGTAGTTTCTGTATTGATTCTTCTTGTCTTTGTAGCAATGCTTCAAAGTCTCTATCCTGTTGTTGAAACTGTTGAAGATTGACGGTGAGAGTAATGTTGTTTGCACCGTTGTTATCATCCATAGTAGAGAAAAAATCTGGTTCTGATACCAATTGACACAGCGGAATAGCGGAAATCTTACTAATTTTCTATTTTATTCTTTTTGAAAGAGGGGAATCTTGGGTCCATTTCTCATCTGGACCCACAGCTATACTAGTCTTGCGGGCTGCCGCAATGCGTAATTTGAAAAAAAAAAGGTGATATAATTTGATAAAAAGATGATAAATTGAGGGGGATTTTGCATATTACAATAAATTATATATAATCGAGAGTCGTTAATTGAATTAAAGTTAATAATTAAATAATTAAAAAAATATACTTTATAATATTAATTTATAAATTATCAAATAAGTAATAAATAATTTATAATTATAGAAATTCATACAAATCACCTAAATAAATTCCAAACAAACACAAAATATTATAAAATATTTAAAACTTTGGGGAATGAGCACCAAAATAGAATTTATCTTTTATATATATTTTATATAAAATTAATATTTTAATTTATTATTTAATTATAATATAATAATTAATAAAATAAAATATTAAACACATAATAAAAAAAATAACGACCTATGTTCGATTAACACATTAAAAACACTCTAACCTATCATATCTACTTGCTAGGTGCAACTGCATCCCATACTTTTCCATATGTGTTTCGAAGTAAGATTTAAATTTTATTTACATAATATATATTAAAATTAATTATAATCTAATAATTGAATGAATAAAATTGTTATTTTAATATAATTTTTATTTATATCAATGAATAATGATATTGGAATTTGAATTAGTAGTACAGTGATTCAAAATCGAATTACTATTTTAGTTTATTTAAAAGAGTAAATTGCAGTTCGCTTCTCCTAATATAGTTTCATTTTCACTGCACCATAGGCATTTAAAATAATTGCAATTTACATCCCCTAACTTAATTATTTGTACGATTTGCACCCCA
>JAUEJK010171468.1:0-10819 GCA_032274865.1 Eryngium alpinum
TAATTGTTATTTTAGGAAATGTTAAGAATTGGTGGGACATCCCAAAATGGAAAGTGTTAAGAATTGAAGTGGACAGATGGAGTAACAATTAAACCAGAGTCACACTTACACTTTGAGTCCACGGCCACCGTATACAGGCCTCTAATTTATGGTCATGTGTATCATTTATAAGTGGTTTCAGATTATAATAAAAAAAATTTATTTTTTTTTAAATTTTCACTTATAAATCAGTTTTAAGGTCGGTCAATTAATCTAATTTAAAGTAAAAAAATTATTTTTAAATAAAGTATTTGAAAAAAATATATATTTATTATTATTTTTTTGTATTTATAAGTTGAAGTGATAGATAAACAGCGCCATATGTTTACATGTAGAAGTATTAATGCTACCGCCAGAAGAGAAGAGAAGTACGTACACTACTACTCCACCAACAAACAAGCCATCAACAGCTAGCCCATCTTCCTAGACTGTTGTGGAAATAAACAATATTTTAATCCCCAACTAATCCGCAGTGGAGATACCTAAAGACTAAAGTTGATATCTTGATATGCATGTAACTCCGTATGTACACGTATATATGCAGGGGGCACGAGGGCATGTACCCCTTAAAAAAATTAAAAAAAATTATCGAGAGATAAAAAAATTTAAAAATATATTATATTTTTAAAATTATATAAAAAATAATCATATATTTTAAAATTTTATAAAATTAAGAGTATTTTTAAAAATTTTATGTCTCCACATAAAATTTACAAATATATGATATTTTTATATTTAATATTTATAAAAAATATTTTGTACCCCACATAAAAATTTATGGATCCGTCATTGTGTATATATGTAGTGGATCAACATCAAATAAATTTGGCCCAGTGATATAATTAATCCTTTTTGTGATAGTTAGTCGCTCTATGTGGGTTTGTTGGGTTAATTTTCCCAATTACTGGTGCGTGTCACTGCATTAACACAAGGGTTATACTAATATACATATATTGCTCTCATGATCACGGTTTTTCTGTGCACATTACGTATATATAATTATATACTTATAGATAAAAGTCCGGGATAATTTTTTACCTTTGAAAAATATTTGTACCAATGAGCTGTTTGTTTAAAACTTATAAGTGGTTGCAGTTTATAAGCTAAAAAAAAGTATTTATTTGGTGCTTTTTTTCAAACTTTTTTTTTATAAATGATTTTCTCACTTTAAGTTAAGCTGTTTGGATGGACTTAAAGTTGGCTTATAAAAAAAGCTTGAAAAAAAAGTATCAAATAGATATTTTTTTTAACTTATAAGCTGCAGCCACTTATAAGTGTTATCCAAACACCCCAATATATATAGGGAAGAAATTAGTACGCATGTCTGTCTGAGCGATGAAGGATGACTGGAATGTTGTTTTCAGTAGTGAAGTGCAGGAAAGTTATTTTAGCATATCATATATATACTATGACTAGACAATGAATTCATGAAGTGACAAGGGACTGATGGATGAGATGGCTGATGGAAAAAATTGTTACCAGTGATCCAAACCTATCTTAGTTCAAAAAAAAAAAAATAAAATCCAACCCTATCATTCATTCATATATAATATAGCAACCTTTAGGCTGTGTTTGAACTCAAAAAATAATAGATAAAATATTTTCTTATGAATTATAAGGAGGTAAAAGTGAAAATAAAATATTTTATATTAGTCTCTCAATAATAATAAAAGAATTTAATATTTTATTTAATATTTTTCTTACTATCCAAACATAAAAATCTATTTTATATTATATTCTATTTTATTCCCAAGAGATCCAAACAAAGCCCTAGTGTATAATACTACTGTACATGTAATATTGAATAACTTGCACACTATACAAGTGAATAGTATATGAGTGCATAATAGCATCTTCAATGGGAGGTGTTTTGAAGAGTCAAAATTTATAAATAATTATATATTAATTTTTTATTTCTCTATCTTCCACATATTTATGACACATTTATCACTTTAATAGTTAAATATTTCACATATGACTCGTGTCGTCCCCTAAATTAAAATATAAAATAAAAATAATGATGTTAAATATATAATAGATATAATTATTAAATTATATATGCTTTTTGAATCATTTATATATTTTAAATATATTGGGAGGGTGTCAAAAATTGGCATTTTTTATTGGCATGTTTTAGACACCCATACAACTTGAATAGATAGACACTCAAAAATACTTGTAACCTAAATTTTAACACTCTTTTTGACACCTCTTATTATATATACTCTAACAAATCTGCAAACCCTGTCAGGGAATAGTTGAAATTAATGACAAGACAGACATACATAAATTATAAGTAACAAAAGATCACAATCAAATGTGTACATTTTAAGAGGCCAGGCACGTAACTGTGTAATTCCAAATAGTAGGCAGTCAAAAAGATGGCGAGCACCAAGTTAATACTTTGAATACTTTCTACACTGCTATATATGTAATGTATTCGGTGTTCTAAAAATCTCCGATTTGATTGATTAATCCTCTAATTAATTCCTAGAAGATTCTCTATCAATTTTATTTTCTGATTAATCATTTTTTGCCCATTTTACTAATATATTATTAAAAAATATTATTAAATTAATTATTTTTAATATATTATACATTATTATATACTTTTTTAGTAAAATAAATATATACTATGAATAAATATTATTAAAATAATAAAAGTACTTATAAAAATTAAAAATAATATATTTTTATATAGTATTAAATTAGTAATATATAAATATTATTAAATTATATCCAATTAGTATTCCGATTAATCAATTAATTCTTTTGATTAATCTCCGATTTTCCGATTAATCGTTAGACGGTCATTCCGTCGACAAGTACCATTAACGATTTTAGAACATTGAATGTAGCTACAAAAGAAGTGTTTGAATGAGATAAAAGAATATATACACACATACTAAGCACTTTACAGTACAGGACACACACTCTTAGCCCGCACACCTTTCATTTCCTGAGTATGGTTAATTAACTGCCACAATACATATACATTTGTGTAAACCGCACCAACACCAAAATTATATAATTAAAAATATGGTTTTTAAATGATTTTGGTTCAAAAATCAAACTAACACCATATTTTAAAAACTAAAACCACATCAAACACACATTTTGCCACCCCTACCCATACAGTATTGTTATTTGCTTTCCTTAGATTTTGAAGAGTTCTGAGAGTAAAACAAAATATGATATAAAATAAAAAGTTTATAAATAAATAAATAAATTTATAAACATATTTTATTATTTTTTATTTTTTATTTTTTGATATTTATTCTACTTTTAATTTTATAAAATTCCAAACAAAACGTATAGTTAATTATGAGTCATAATTAAAAACATACAATTTTGGGACTTCTGATTAGATATACGCGTACAAATCAAGATAAGGTATGAATATCACATACCTTTTGTCAGTGATTATTTTTAAAATCTTCTTCAGAAAAATAATCGATCATAAACGTATAGTGATATACCCACAATAAAAAAATATAAAAGACAAATAATGATTATCAGGCCCACGATCAATATAAAAGCCCCAAAAGAGATAAGACATATAAGACACCCCTATAAGGGAATAAGATAAATACATTAGTTAAGGAACAAATCTCACATCTAAAAATAAAGAATATCTTCATACATTTCCAAAATAAAAGAAAGAAGAAACACTGTGAAGAGGTAAGCATTTCTCCATATACAAATTTACTTTCTTATTTATATTCAGTTCTCTCATTCTCTCACTGGAGAGGTCTTGGTGAGTCTTCACATTGACCCATTTAGTTACGTGTGTTCGTGATTGTCAGGGAGCTCAAGATCGTAGCAAGGCAAGTCGTGGGTAGATCGTCCTCAAGGTTCCAGCGAGGCACGAACCTCTCAGTGGCGCTAGAAGGAGGGCCTGACCCATCGATGAATTTTTTTGAAGAAGAAGAGGTAACAAGTCCCTTTAGATGGCAAGTAAAAAAATTAAGGCGTGCGTCTTCTTTGGAGGGTCCAAGCAACTTAAAGGCTCGTAGGTTAATCTTCGAAGAAAACATGAAGCAAAGGAAAGAAAATGAGACAGCTCAAACTCCTGTTCTTTCAGAAAAAGATCATTCTTAGAAAGTGATGCTAAATTTAAGATGATAAAAAGAAGCGAGAGGAAGCTCAAAGAAATAAAGGAAGTAAAGAAACTGAATCTCTGGAGGAAGTGATACAAAAACTCAAAGCATATCAACAAATGTTGAAGGAAAAAGTGGAGGCTGAACGACATATCCAACAATTGGAAAACGAACTTAAAAATCTTAAAAAAGATCAAGAGGAGTCAGAATACCAAACAAATGACACTACGTCAAAGAAAGCAAATAAGACAAGTTCGTTAGTCTCAGATGAAGCTTCAGAAATATCAAAACTCAAAGAGGAAATGAACCTCGTAAAAAAATTCGTCGCAACTCAGAAAGGTGTTCCACTACAAGAAAGCGAGCCTCTCGCACAAAACATAAAGAAAGCAATCATTGACTTGAATCATAAAGTACCTCCGTTGGAGCACTTTAATGGTACTTCAGATCCAGATGACTATCTTGAAATGTTCAACGGGAGAATGGAATTCTATGGTCATAACGATGAAGCTGTTACCAACCTGCCTCCAAGGGATCGCCAGAAAGTGGTATCGATCCTTGGAGTCAAGATCACATTTGATGCAAGTCAAAAAAAGAAAAGGAGAAAGCTTACGAGAATATCTCACTCGTTTCAGGCAAGAATGGGTGGAAATTCCAAACCTCATTGAAACAGTGGCAATCAATTGCCTCAGCAATGGCATTTATTATGAAAGATATAGTGGAATCATTGAAGAATACATCGAAAAATACCTCAAACGCTACGAGCGGCCTTTCAGATTGTAGAGTATCATTTGAACATACAAGAAGCTGCATGCTCACTTCGCACGAGGTACTCTAGTCAACGGTGGTCTGAGAGATCTGACAGATCAGAAAGAGGCGATAGGAGTGACAAAGGGGATAGTCGAAAGGAGGAATCAGGGAGAGATTGGAGATCAAGAGATTCCAGGGATAGACCAAGATTGAGGAACGATGAGGAATACACAAAAATCACTGGTACAAAGGCCCAAATACTTGAGTTCCTACAGAAGGATCCAAGTTATCAGAGGCCTCGTCCAATGAACCCGGATAGGAGGATCAATAATTCCAAGTACTGTGAACACCACAAAGATTATGGGCACGAAGTCAAAAAATGCATACAGCTCAAAGAGCTCATCGAAAGAAAAATTCAACAAGGAGAGTTGCTACAGGTCGTTGAAAAATAATCAATAATTCTTCCAGTACAAATGAATGATCCTCTCATCAACGTTGATACGATATTTGGTGGACATGCAGCAGGTGGAGCCTCTAAAAATGCAAAAAAGGCATATGCAAGGCAAGTATTTAATGTCGACATACGACCCTTTAAAAGGGCTCGTTCTTCAATTGTAATCTCTTTTTCTGATGACGATTACCATCAAGACATAATTGATAATCATGATGATGCCTTGGTAATCTCTGTTCCTATTGGAAGAAATAAAGTTCAAAAAGCTCTTGTGGATAATGGAAGTTCTGTTGATATTCTTTTTCAACATGCATATGAAAGAATGGATATTGGAAATGTGAAGCCAGATCTTAGTGTGGAAAGCATGCTTTTAGGATTCGATGGCATTCTGGTTCGTAGTACTGGAACAATTGAACTCCCAGTCATATTCGGATCACTACCTCACCAGGCAGTAAAGAATATAATATTCTACATCGTCAATCTGCCTTTTGCATATAATGCTATCTTTGGCATACCAACCTTAATTCAGCTCGGTGCGATAACATCAATACCTCATTTAAAAATGAAGTTCTCCACGGAAACTGGAGTTGGTGAAGTTAAAGGTGATCAATCAATATCTCGATCCTGTTATTTAGCGACCCTACAAAGGGTAGATAAAGGAAAGAGCACTTGCAACATTTTTGAACTGCCAATGGAGGAATTCGGAAAACAAGAAGCACAATCCAATATCACACCTCGTGAAGAAATAGAAGAGGTCGTGATCAATACCGAAAAGCCTCATCAGAAATTTCAAATAGCTGATCCTATGGAAGCCTCAGATAAAGAAGCTATGGTAAAAAATTTACGAGAATATGAGGACATATTTGCTTGGAAGCCACAAGACATGCCAGGAATACCTGAAGCCATAGTAGTACATCGGTTATGTATTCAACCTCACCAGAAGCCAATACGTCAGAAACGGCGAACCTTCTCCATGGAAAAGCAGAAAGCAATAGAGGAGGAATTGAGGAAGTTATTGGAAGCAAACTTCATTTGTGAAGTTCAATTTCCTGAATGGATCGCTAATGTGGTCATGGTAAAGAAAAGCAGTGGTAAATGGAGAATGTGCACCGATTATACTGATCTCAATAAGGCATGCCTCAAAGACTTCTATCCTCTTCCAAATATTGATCAGATAATAGATGCAGTGTCATGAGCAAAAACGCTATCTTTCATTGATGCCTTTTCAGGCTACAATCAAATCAAGATGCTAAAAGAAGACATCCCAAAAGTAGCATTGTTACTCATAAAGGTGTATTTGCTTACAAAGTCATGCCGTTTGGGCATATCAATGCAGGAGCAACGTTCCAACCAATAATGGATAGGATATTCAAAGAGCAAAAAGGTCACAATCTTGAAGTCTACGTAGACGACATGATTGTCAAGTCAAGCACCAGTGAAGCTCATTTTGACAACCTTAAAGAAACATTCACCACAGTTCGTAAAAACAACATGAGGCTTAACCCCTTAAAATGCACTTTTGGGGTAAGATCTGGAAAGTTTCTAGGGTTCATGATCACGAACAGAGGAATTAAGGAAGATCCGGATCAATTGAAGGCAATTATTGAGATGGAGACACCACGAACCCCAAAAGCAATGAAGGTACTCACATGATGCCTCGCAGCACTTCGAAGGTTCATTCCAAAGGCTTCAGAAAGATTTTTTCCATTTTTCAAAATTTTGAAGCAAGCAAAAAGATTTTCGTGGAACGAGGAATGTGAAATCGCTTTCGCTGAGCTCAAGAGGTTTTTGACAACACCTCTCATCTTAACCACACCTCACAAAAATGAAGTCTTATATCTGTTCATCTCAGCATCAGAAAGATCAGTTGCAGCAACTTTGACTAAGAAGGATAATAATATTTTCAAACCAATATACTTAGTTAGTCAGGTTCTGAAGCAAGCAGAGCTCAATTACTCTAATACAGAAAAGATCGCCATTGCAGTAGTCATGGCAAGTAGAAAATTGAGGTTTTATTTTCAAGGGCACAAAATCGAAGTCTTAACTGACATTCCAATAAGAAAATTCTTACATCGCCCAGACATTACAGGACGACTCTCATCATGGCACTCGAGCTGAGCCAATATTCGATTGAGTTTAAGCCTCGTCCTACAAAGCAAACTCAAATAATACTCGATTTTGTTACAGAATGCACTATGCAGTTGGAATATGAGCCTTCGTGGAAAGTAAAGGACCCAAGTTCGTCGAAATCATCAAATGAATATTTGCCATGGAAACTCTTCGTTGACGGATCAGCGACACAAAAAAAAGGATGGGCAGGAGTACGACTTGAAAGTCCGGAAGGCTTCATCATCAATCAAGCAGTAAAGTTATCATTTCCAGTGACCAACAATATTACAGAATACAAGGCATTGATAGCTGGCATACAACTCGCAGTAAAACTTGAGGTACAATATGTCCACATCTTTACTGATTCACAATTAGTGTCGAAGCAATTAAATGAAGAATTCAATGTTCATAATGAACAAATGGCAAAATATTTATTGATGGCACGAGCCATGCTTCAAAATTTCAAAAAATATGAAATTCAAGGGATCGAAAGGTCACTCAATATGGCAGCTGATGCATTGTCAAAATTAGCCTCGTGAGAATCAAATTCTATCTCTGAGCCTGTTTACATTAAAAAAATATTTGTTCCATCAATTGATAACACAAATGTTATTCTTACCATCCAGGAACCAAGAGATTGGAGAAGTGTCATCAAAGATTTCATTCTCAACGAGATATTACCTAAGGACAAACACGAGGCCAACAAGTTAAAAAGAAAGGTTCATAAATATTGCATCATTGAAGGAAATCTTTACAAACAAGCTTTCTCGTCTCCCTTATTATTATGCATTGGCTTGGAACTGGCTGAGTATGCAATGAAAGAGGTCTACGAAGGGATTTGCGGACAACATTTAGGAGGGAAAAACTTGGCTTTTAAAATCCTGAGGCAAGGTTATTATTAGAACACAATGAAGCAAGATTGCCTAATGTACGTCAAAAAATGTGATGCCTGCCAAAGGTTCAGTCCCATTTCTAAACAGCCAATACAAGAGCTCGATTCCAATCTGATTCCAACCCCTTTCAGTATGTGGGGAATTGATCTTATAGGACCTCTCCCAAAAGCTCAAGGTAAGCTACAATTCTTGGTGGACTACACAACTAAAAGGATCGAGGCTAAACCTTTAGCTCGTATCAAGGAAATCGACATCATACATTTCATCTGGGATACATCATTTTCAGGTTTATAATAGTTCAACACACACATAAAAAATTCCAAACTACTAAACAAAATATGATTAAAACATAATACAAATAATGCTCTTTCAGGTTCGGAGTACCAAAGTTCCTCGTTTCCGACAATGTAACACAGTTCATGGGCAAAGAAGTAGAAGCTTCGTTAGCTAAACTATCTATTCAACACGCAAAAGCTTCAGTAGCATATCCATAGAGCAGTGGACAAGCTGAAGTATCCAATCGTACCATACTTCACGGGCTGGAAAGGGGAGTACTTGATTGTAAAGCTAAATGGGTTGACGAACTACCAAACATCTTATATGCATATTGAACGACCCCGAGAGCAGCAACAGGGGAAACACCTTTTAAGATGACGTACGGAACTGAAGCATTACTGCCCATCGAAATAGGAATCCCTTCACTCCGAACTGAAAGCTATGAGCTCGTAACAAACGAACAAGGACTTCACGCTGATCTTGATCTAATAGACGAGGTGCAAGATAAAACATACATGAAAATGGCTCAGTACCAACAAAAAGCAGCTCAATATTATAACAAGAAAGTCTATGCAAGGAAATTCCAAGAGATCGACCTCGTTCTGAAGCTCAAAGTTACTTCAAAAGATGTGGGAAAGCTCGCTCCACTGTGGGATGGACCGTACAAAATTGCTCAAATCATCGGAGTTGCCACATACAACCTTCAAGAACTCGATGAAACCGAAGTAAAAAAACACATGGAATGTAGTCCATTTGAAGAAATATTATCAGTAGTGTTCAATGGATGACCCATTTTAAAGCGCAATCTGTACTTCAAAATCTAATTTATTAATATTAAGAGTTTTTTTTACTTCATAGTATATATCGCAATCATATCTGATTCATACACTTCAAAAAATAATATTCCTCATTTATAAATAGTTCAACAATTGATCTCTTTTAAGGGTAATTTATATTTCAAAAACCAAAGTCTTAAGAGCTTTCCTTCATCCATGACACATATCAAAATCATACTTACAACACACACTATATGCTTTATAAATATATTTATTCAAGAATACAAATCTTCATTCACAACCAGTTTATAATATATTTATTCAAGAATACAAATCTTCATTCACAACCAGTTTATAACAACAAAATATAAATCCCTTACTCAAACTTGTTCTACAATTCTTTCATATAAAGCATTTAGAAAATAAATTAAGTAAATAACACAAAATATGAAGCATACAATAAACCAAAATTGTCAAATATAAACTATGTTATTTATAAAATGACTTATTGTTAGGTCTTGAAAACATCTGCTATAAGCCTGCAAAGCTTCAAATAAAGATCTCATATTTCAAGAAAAATTGCCAACACTGTAATAAAAGTAAAACCAAGTCACAAGAAGCATATGCAAAATAAAAATATGCTACAATAAAGTCTTTAGCAAAATAAATAATTTATTTGCAAATTAAAATTGTAATAAAACACCATACCGGTTTATTACACTCCTTATTTAGATACTTCTTAGTCAATAAAAAGATATTTTCTCAAAAAAAAAACATGCCCAAGTCAAAAACACCAAGAATAATACGACCATAAGTATCATTAAGTAATAAAGTACGATTACATTACCCATCAAGGGCCCAAAATAAAGGCATGCAGGCCCAAAAAGTTATGCATCCTTCTCATCTTCTCTTGAGCTTCAAAAGAATCTTTATTCTCTTCATTTTGCAACGACGCCTGAGGCTTCTTGAAGCGTGAGCGTAATTCCTCGGCATAAACTTCCCAAGTTCTTCCCTCAGGACTACAACCTGCATCCACAAACTTATTAAAACAAACCATATAACCAGTCTTTAAAGCACCAACACCTTCCTTACGAGCATTCAGTAATGCTGCCTTCAGAGTATCCACTTCCTCTAACAAAGCTCTGTTATGCTTTTCAAACTGAGCAATACTCTCATCTCGAAGAAGTAAGTCAGACTTCAGATTTTTAACTTCATCATCCATCTTATCCTTAAGCTTCTTCAGCTCCAACCCAGAATTCTTCTTTTCTTTTTCCAAATCATCCACTCTTTTCTTTAAAGAGTTCTCAGATGATTTAAAATTCTTCTCCTTTAAAAAAAAGCATCGTGCCTCGTCACCAAAGCATCATAAGACTTCTTCAATTCATCTAGCTGAGCTTGAGGACCATGACCGAATCCTCGCTGCATCCT
>JAUEJK010171577.1:0-10819 GCA_032274865.1 Eryngium alpinum
TCCGGTCTTCTTCATATGATTTTGCTAACTATATTCTTACGCTTCTATTCGTCTTCTTTTTCATATGATTTTGTTAATTTTTTTCTCTCAATTAATATACCATCATTACATACCAAACCTGAATAAAAAATTTATTGCCTAATAAATCTTAAGAATTAAAAGATACAAAGAGAAAATAAAAGAAGATCCAATGAGTCTTTTTGTTATATTCCACATGTCAAACAAATAAATGTAGATCCTAAAATATAATTTTACAAATTGACCATAAAAAAAGTCCACCCAATGAGAGATAATCGACATATCAATTAAATTTTGGATATTTTTAAAATCAAATCAACCAATAGAAAGTCCAGAATCCAATAAGTGAACTTCAATAAAATAGTCAACAAAATTTAAAACAATTTCCATCCCTCCAAAATTATTAACACAAAACTTAAAAAAAATCATATGTTAATGCTGAGCTCTTAAACCATCTTTCCGTAAAAAGTGTAAAGGATAATAATGAATTACACTAATAGTCATCAACAATATTGTTGCAGTTAGAATAGGATAAACTACAGTAAGTTTGTTGTACCAGTTGTTGTATTTAGTTCTCATATTATCTCTGTGAGTTTGTTGCTCACATGTGTATATATTGTAACCTTCAGAGTCAATACAAATTATCTTTCCTCATATTCACTATATGGTATTAGAGCCCTATTTTGATCCTCCTTTTTTTCTTTTCTCAATAATGGCTACTAATACTATCCCGAATGATAGTGATCCTAATACTCCTTTAATTGTCGTCTCCCTTCCAAACATAATCAAACTTACATCTACAAATTATCTCTCCCGGAAACTCCAAATTGAAGCAACACTTGTTGGCTATGGTTTATTCAAATTTCTTGATGGATCACATCCATCTCCTCCTCCTACTCTTACTAAGGATTCCACCACTAACACCACTCCTAACCCAGCTTATCTTACATGGGTTCGTCAGGATCGTCTTCTTTATGGCACTCTCATAGGAACACTGGAACACATTATTGTTCCTCTCGTATCTTTAACAAAAATATCTAAAGAATTGTGGGATACTCTTGCTAGTACATTCGTCAGTTCCTCATGTGGACATATCAAACAACTTAAAGCTCAATTCAAATCTGTTACCAAAGGGCCACAATCTATTACTAACTTCATGCATTCCATCATAATGTGTATTGATCTACTTGCTCTTCTGGGTTATCCAGTGAAACTAGATGACATAATTGACAAGGTGTTGGACTCCCTGGACTCGTCATATCAAGGTGTTATTGATGCTATAAATGCTCGAGACCTCCCCATATCATTCGCTGAGCTCCACGAATAACTACTAAACCAATAACTCATCATCAAGAACCAACCAATCCTCACTTCCCTTCCTGATACAGCTCATACTATCTCTAGTCGTCCATCCTACAACCATCAACCACGCCACACTACTCCACATTCTCCTAGCTTTGACAAATCACACAGTTCCTAAAAACCATCTTGACATTATGAACATCAATATACTGGCTCTCGTCCTTTTATGGGAAGGTGCCAATGGTGTCATACTAAGGGTCATTCCCTCCAGAAGTGTCACATTTTTAACACCAAACACCCTTCTATAATACCACCTCCTCTTCCTGCCTATTCTGCCAAACCACATCAAGTTCATGTCGCCCACCGTCTCTACACCTTCCACCACCTCCTGGCTTCTTGATATTGGCGCCTCTCACCATGTCACTCAGGATCTCTCTAATCCGTCTGTCCATCAACCATATGACGGGACTGAGGAAATCGTTGTCGGTGATAGTTCTGGACTACCTATTATACACACTGGTTCAACTTTTCTCACTACTCCTTCAAAATCTCTTTCACTTTCTAATGTGTTATATGTTCCCAGTATACAGAAAAATATTGTTTCTATCTCTCAACTATGTAAAGAAAATAACCTTATAATTAAATTCTCGTCTACTTCTTTTATTGTGGAGGATCGGGTTACGGGGGCATAACTTCTCGTGGGGCCAGCTAAAAATGGAATTTATGAATGTTCTTTCGCACTCTGTCCCACCGTATCATTCTCCAGTATCAAGAATTCTGCTATTGATTGGCATCACAGATTAGGACATCCATCATTAGCTATCCTAAAGTTCTTAGTTTCGCACTTTAATCTAAATATTGTCACCAATTTTTCTTTCAATTGTAATGCATGTCAATGTAATAAGAGCCACAAGCTCCCGTTTCATCAGAACTCTTTGATCTCTAAATCACATATTGATCTCATTTATACAGATTTATGGACCTCTCCAATTTATTCTTTTCATGGATTGAAATATTATGTTATTTTTGTTGATCATTTTACTAAATATATTCGGTTCTATCCCCAAAAAATAAATCTGACACTAAAGAGGTATTTATTAGATTCAAAGCCATTGTCGAAAAATATTTTGAGAAATCAATCAAGAGAATATATTCTGATAATGGCGGTGAATATCAAGTTCTATCTTCTTACTTAACTATAAATGGCGTATCACACCTTACCACTCCTCATCATACTCCAGAGCACAATGGACATGCTGAACGATGACATCGTCATATTGTCAAAACTGGTCTATCTCTATTATCTCATGCTCAACTTCCACTGGAATTTTGGTCCCTCTCCTTTAACACTGCCGTTTATCTAATCATTAGGCTTCCTACTCCTGCCCTCTCTAATAAATCACGATTCCATTGTCTTTTTGGTGTGCCTCCAAATTATCTCAAATTACGTAGCTTTGGATGTCTTTGTTATCCTTGGTTGCGTCCGTATGCTAGTCATAAACTCGACTCTAGGTCTATTCTATGTACTTTTATCGGATATTCTGCCACGCAAAGTGCGTACCATTGCCTCGATCCTTCAACACATAAAATTTGTACTTCTTGCCATGTTCGGTTCGTAGAAAATGAGTTTCCATATATTAAACTCACTTCCACTTCGTCTTCTGTTTCGTATCCTGATCCTGATACATGGTGTCCCATACAACTTTCATTACTTGTTCAACCATCTTTTAATCCTGTACATTCCCCAGTGTCATCTATATCTATATCAGACTCGCTCACTCCTAATAACTCACAAAGCAACACAATTCCTTCATCATCAACTTCGTTTATTTCTGTCCCATATCCTACTATATCCCTTCCATCACCTGCTCATGTTCCACATTCTGCAGTCTCAGATCAACCATCTCCCTCGCTTGAACAACATTGTCCCTCTTACACTAGCCTCATACAACCTGCTGCAAGCCCTACACCATCTATTATTCCACGACCTTCAACCATTACCACTCATTCTAAAAATAATATTTATAAGCCTAACCCAAAATATGCAAACTTAACCACCACACAATCTAAAACTCTTGAACCAACTAATGTATCACAGGCACTTGAAGATCCAGGCTGGCATAATGCTATGATGGATGAACTTAGAGCTCTCCATAAATTGGGAACATGAGACTTAGTACCCCAAATACAGGTCACAATCCCATTAAATGTAAATGGGTGTCTCGTATCAAATATATGCCCGATGGTACCATTGAGCGTTACAGAGCTAGACCTGTTGCAAAAGGGTTTCAACAACGACCTGGGGTTGACTACACTGACACTTTTAGTCCAGTTGTTAAACCTGCGACCATTCGTACGGTTTTGAGTTTTGATGTGATTAACAATTGGCATATACGGCAGCTTGATATAAATAATGCTTTTCTACATAGTACAATTGATGAACAAGTTTACATGGCGCAACCTCCAGGCTTTTCCGATGCAACATTTCCTCACTATGTGTGTAACCTTCACAAAGCCATTTATGGCCTTAAACAAGCCCCGATAGCGTGGTATACAGAACTAGCTACATTTTTACTAAATTTCAGGTTCAGAAGATCAGTTGCTGACAACTCATTGTTCATTTATCATCAAAATTTTGGTCCTATATATCTCATCGTATATGTGGATGATATAATTCTTACAGGTCCATATAATTATTTTGAATCTGTTTGTTACGCATCTAACCGACAAATTTGCATTAAAAGACCTACGTTCCCTCTCATATTTCCTTGGTGTGGAAGTTCTGCCTACTTCTGAAGGTTTATTTTTAAGCCAAAAGAAATATATTTTTAACCTGCTACACAAAACAAACATGTTGAATGCGAAACAAGTATCTACACCTATGGTGCTTGATTCGAATTTGACACTACAAGCAGGTACATTAATTGATAATCCCACTGACTACTGAACTATAGTTGAAAGATTACAATACTTGACTCTTACACGCCCTGATGTCGCTTTCATAGTGAATAAGTTATCACAATTCATGCATATGCCACGTACGGTACACTGGGCAGCCTTAAAACAGTTGTTACGCTATCTTGCTGGATCATTGGATAGAGGGATTACTATGTACGTGGCTCTCTAATGACATTACATGCATTTTCAGATGCAGATTGGGCCGGAAATAAGGATGATTACACATCAACTATGGGGCAGATTGTCTATCTGGGTAAAACACCACTTACTTTGAGTTCGAAAAAGCAACGTTTCTTATCCCAATCATCTACCAAAGCAGAGTATAAAGTTGTGGCATCTACGGCTAGTGAGTTTTATGGTTAAGGAAATTACTTAATGAAATGGGTGTTACTGTTTCTCATACCCATGTAATCTATTGCGATAATCTTGGGGCTACTCATCTTAGTGCTAATCCAGTTTTTCATTTTCGTATGAAACATATAGCACTTTCTTTTCATTTTATACGTGAGCAAGTACAAGCTGGTCTATTGCGAGTTAGTCATGTTTCTACTGGTGATCAGCTTGCAGATGCGCTCACTAAGCCCATAGCTCGTAACAAATTTGAGCTACTTTTATCCAAGATCGGACTCTCATCTCGATCGTCCATCTTACATGGGCATATAAAGGATAATAATAAATTACACTAATAGTTATCAACAATATTATTGCAGTTAGAATAGGATAAACTACAATAAGTTTATTGTGCCAGTTGTTGTATTTAGTTCCCAGTTCCCTATTATCTCTGTGAATTTGTTGCTCACATATGTATATATTGTAACCTTCAGAGTCAATACAAATTATCTTTCCTCATATTCTCTATAAAAAGTTCATTTTGAAGGAACGTGATATAGTGTAGGACATCTTCATCAACTAATCAATAAATGATTTTGACCTCACAATAAACTAGACAATAGAGGAAAGAGTTTCTATGGGTGTTTTATCTTAAAATTGTTGTTTCAACAGTGTGAATGTAAGGAATGATACCTTGAGGCCAACTCCAACAATGTGATCCAAATTTGGATAAGTTGTGATCCAAATTTGGATCACTTTCAAGATCCAAATTTGGATCTTGACCTCCACCAACTCCAATCATACTGATCAAAATAATAATCCAAATTTAGTTTATATTATTATATTTAAAATTTAAAATTTTAATAATTAAAATATTAAATTTAATATTAATATAATAAATACTATAATATAATTATCGGTGACTACTTTTATTATATTAAATTTTTAAAAAAATATATCTAATTTTTAGGTTAATCGTGTCATAAATATTGAAGATAAATAAATGTAAGTATATATTATTTTTAAATATATAAATATGCATATATTTATAGTAAATTAATTTGTAGATAATAAAATAAGTAAATAAAAAGAGAAAAAATTATTATTTTGATAATATTCAAATCTGGATCACTTTTTGGATCACGATTGGGGGAATTTAGATCACAAAATAATTCAAATTTTTATTTTTGGATCACGAGTTGTCCTGATAGCTTTAATAGATAATCATCTTAAATTTTCCAGAAATATTACTTAAGGTTATTCCTCTTAGATTGATCATCCAATTCGCTTTAGAGTTGAATAAAATAATGCACTCTAAGTTAAGGTATCAAGCAGCTTGAAAAGATCTCTATTAAATAAAATACTGAAAATATATTTGTGTTGCAATGTCTTCCTATTTTTGAATATAAATAATATATTTTAATAATTTTATAAAAGTTATAATTTAAATAAATTTTAGAATATTTTATATTTCTAATATAAATTAAAATTATATATATATATATGTATATATATCAAATACATTAATATTTTTAAACAAATTTTATATTATCTGAAATAAACGATATCTGTATCATTAATAAACACAAACTACTATTTATTTTTATAATTTTTTTATTTTCTTCATACAATTAATCTTATTTTATCAATTTAAATTTCATAATTAAAATTTATAAATTTTTCATAGTTCCGAAAAAATCTAGTTGATAAATAATATTTTTATCTAATAAAAATAATATCTAACTTATTCATAAATTTATGTTACACAAAAGTTATATAGAACAAAATATTAAATATAATCATTCTAACTGGTTAACATTCACTCATAAATTTCGAATAATTCAAATACTTGAATATCACTTACAGTAATTTAATATGTACATTTAATTTAATTAACTTATTTTCTTAATATATGTAAATACGTTATTAATTTATAAATTTATATAACTTTATATCATCTTTATTATTCAGAAATTATGAGAAATTTATAAATCATTGATATTAATTTATATTTTATTATGGTATTCACGGATCATTTATAAAATATTTTTACGTCAAAATTTATTTAGATAATAATAATAATAATAATAATAATAATAATAATAATTTAATCACAGTAACACTCACGTATATTCTAATCTTTTCACCCATAGCTCCACAAAAACTATAATATTATTTATTAACTTGAATAATTTAAATAAAAATAATGAATAAATAATTTTTGACGGTAATAATTTTATTAGATAATTAGAATCGACTGAAAAGAGAAAATAAAATTATGTGTACTAAAGAGTTCACATTTAAATAATATTATTCGGACATTAATATTATTCTGATATTTGATATTATTCTGATATTATTTATTATAAAATATATATTTATTTGATTGGAAGAAAATAACGAACGTTATAATAAAATAAAATATAAATTATAATATATATAATATTTATTTTTTATTTACTTTATTATATAATTAAATAATTTATTCATTTTTTATTTATTTTTTATTCTTTCATCTATTCATTTCTCCAATCACATAAATCATAAATCATAAATATTATAAATGACCGCTAATAAAAGGAAACCGTACTATAACAATGTCTTTTGTTAGAAGATATTCCACCTTAAATATTTTTGCGTCTCGATTACAGTTTGTCAACACATGAAATTTGTATGACCAACTTGTCACATAATTTTGTATTACATATTTGAGATTTTATTCGCGAGTATGTTTCCTGAAGCATGATAAACCATACAGCATTACTTGTTAGTTTTAATTATTACACAATCATAATATATAAGTATACATACTGTATAGTGTATACATATATATGTGTAGTATATGGGAAGAATCTGAGGGTGCAATTTTTTATACAATTATACGCACATTCATATATTGGCAAAAGAGTCAGCGGGAACACAGGCATCAAACGCGATCCATAAAACAACAAAATCGAGGAGTTTAATATACTAGACCAATTTCCAAGTTATTACATATATACTACAGATAATTTTGTGTTTTTATTTTCCAAATCACTGAAGCAGATATCCGGAGGTGTGGAAAGAGCAGTTGTGAGAAGCGGAAAAACCATCAAAAAACGATAATTTTTTCTTAAGACAATCTAGGGTTTTACTAACCTTTTCTTCAAGGTGATCAACTCAGAGATTAGCAGTATATGAATAATATAATATAATAAATTAAGGTTTTTCAGTGGATGCATAGTATAGTTGATATTACCTATGTCCCAATTTATATGAGCCACTTGATTTTGGCACGTACTTTAAGGCGTATAAATAAAATAGTTCAATATAAGATATTTTTTATTTTTTTTTGTTTTGTATAAAAAAATAGGTCTTAAATTTTTATACAAAACAAAAAAAATTTAAAAAAATTATATGAAACTATTTTATTTATATGCATCAAAGTGCGTGTAAATAGTAACTGGATCACATAAAATGGGACGGGGGGAGTAGTTTTTTAGTTAGAAAATTAAGAGGATTCAAAAAATTTAAATTTATTCAGTTAATTTTGGTAGATATGTGACCAAACATCAATATGGATATGCATGACACGTGTAGGTATTGGAGGCCTTCGACAACCACCACCGACATGACATTAGATAGAGCATATTGGAGATGCAGGATTCGAGTGACTGATGTTGCTTGACCTTTTATTTTGGAACTGGTGGTCTTCGACGACCACCATTGGTATTGTATTCTGTCCCTTTTTTAATATATAAATATTATTATTCGTATCGTGTCGAGGCGGAGGTCTTTATGGGAAACAACCTCTTTATTCTTCGGAATAGGGATAAGGCTGCTACCGTTCACCCTCCCCAAACCCCGTAATGGACTATACTAGGTACGTTTTGTTTGGTTTATTGAAGGTGATTTTTATCTGTGAATTAGTTTTGGAAAGAAATTCAGAGAAATGAATTTTGAAAAGTAGATCAGTCTTCATTATAAAAGTTAATAATAGTATAATAACATGGATAATCGTATATGTTTCATTTATTATGTATTTATAAAAGTAGAATAAAATAGATTTATATTTATAATTAGAATTTCTTCATTTATAAATTTTGTAGTAAAGATAGAGCTCTTTCCCCTCATTACTATATGTCTTTTTCAGTATCAAAATTATTGATGTCCTTTTAGAATGTTTAATTTAAATTATTGAGCTATTTCCCTCATTCGTATTCAAAGGCTAAGGTCAAGAGTATGATACAACTTCAAAATGTGTCGCATAGCCATAACTCACCTACTATTATACTCATTTGGATATATCATTTTGGTCGTCTCTTTCTTTCTCTGGTGATAAGCACCCGACTTCAGATAGTCCCTAATGACCTAGCGTTGGTGCTCATCGCCTAGTCTGCTCTTCCATAAGGTTCTGCTGTCTGAGGGAGAGATCAGACACTTCTTATTCGCTACAACAAGTTCTCCCTGTGAACGAGTTTCATCAACATGAAGAGAGGAAGAATTTGCCCATGGAATATCCATGCGATGGATATTGGCTTGGAAGTATCCATTGACCTAAGAGGTACAACCCTAATGTCAGTCATAGAAAACTCAAGAATAATAAAAAAGAGAAAAAAGTAGAATTATACATAGGCAATGGATTGGGCACCACATGGGCTAATTAGAGAGACTGGGAGGCCCTCCAGAATACTCATATCCTGTAAAGTAATGGAGCCCTCCAACCATTCTTGGGCGAGATAGGGGGCTTGCCATGATGGAGTCCTTGTTTCGGCCCTACAAAAATGGAGTCATCGGCTTAGGAGGCAGAAGATGAGTCCTCCAGCAAAGGAGGGCCCTTTCTTTTACGTTGGGACTTCTTGGACTCATTACCTCCTTCTGCATATGATTTCCTCTTTTGGAGCATGATATTTCTCTTCCCAAAGAATGGACATGTAGTAGACCTGAGATCCACCCTCTTTGAGGATTTTCACGGCTTTCTCTTTTTCGATGCTTAGCTTCAGTTGCCTCACGCCCCTCATGCGCGTCTCATTCGGTGTGGAAGTACTCCTCCCATTTCCTTATTTTACAGAGGATAGAGAAGTACTCATTTTTTCAGTCCCTGACGGAGGAGGTGGAGAAGATAGGAGATGTATATTACGATGTTGAATCGTATTCAACCTTCCTGAGGAGGAGGACAATTTCTAAATTTAAATTTTTTACGAGAATTGCCCACTGTGGGCTCAATGTCCTTGAGTTTGCAGAGCCCAAGGAATGTGTGGATAACCTTGTACCCATTGGGATGCAATTGAGCAAGATATATGCACGCCTCAGCTAAAAGACGGTATGTGAAGCAATGGGGAGGAATTTGGAGCCCCGAAAATAGGGACTCCTTGAAGACACACAAATTACCGTTCCATAATTATGGGCGGTCGAAAACAGTAGGACAGACTGCTTCGTTTCTCCCTGAAATGTCGAACGCTAGCGCTAAATCCTGTATCTCCTCGTGGAACAAGGAGTTAGGATGGTTATGGGCGTCCAGATGAATGTTAGAAGGAAAATTCAATTTCCTCTCAGCAAGAAGTTCCATGAGGGATATTTGTGGGAGTGTTTGAGCACCGGAGCGGCATAGCAAGAGTTCGAGGCCATTTGGAAATGAAAAAAAATATTAGGGTGGAGAAGATGTTTTTACAGAATGCTTGAGAGAGATTGTTTGTGATATAATCAAAATGAAGAATGGGGGATCAGTTTATAGAAGACAAAGAAGATCATGGGTTACTATATGTGGTCAACGGTTAAGAAAAAGCGATCCCTTTGGCGTTTTAAGCCAAGAAGGCAATGTGCCAAGCGCTAAGAGTGCCTAAGACAATAAAAAGTGATATCCTTGGCATTAAATGCCAAGGAGACAATGTGTCAAGCGCTAAGAGCGCCTAAGGCAAGAAAAAGCGATCATATTGACGTGGAACACGAAGGAGGCAATGTGCTAAGCGCTAAGGGGGTGTTTGGTTCACAAGGTATGGGTACCAGGTATGAGTTTAGAATGGCCTAAACCCATACCTAGTGTTTGGTTAGAAAATTTTTAATTTTGATACCCATTCCTCATACCCCCAAGGTATGGGTTTTTGATACCCAAGGGAGGAGGTGGGTATCAATCTCATTCCCATGATGCAAATTTCTTTTATAATTTTATTTTCTACAATCTTATTAATTTTAGTAAAATAATATTTATAAGTTTTTAAATTAATATATATAA
>JAUEJK010171684.1:0-10818 GCA_032274865.1 Eryngium alpinum
ACTGCATCTACTTCAACTCTACACAGTTCCTAGATGGAATGTGTGTGTGTGTGTGAATATGTATCTCAATCCAAGCATATTCATTATCCTACCAAGTTGTTGTCCTTTATCGATGTAGGGTATAGTGTATATGCATATCTGCATTGTTATTTTTTTCGTTTACAGTGATTCACTAGTAGTGGGGATTCAGAAATTTTGGAAAGGAGGGGCGAAAATTTAAACTTAAATAGAGACGTTACTGAAATTTAAAGAAATGTAAGTTTGGCACAGTGGTTGAAGCAGTCTCGAAGGTAGTGCTTTTTCTAAAAACAAGAAAATATCTTGAAAAGGTTGAGCAAAGGAGTCGAACCCTAGTCACTATTTATTCTATGCACTTGCTTCCCCACTAGGCTGCAATGAAACTTATCAATTTTTCTACACTGTATGCTATATATACTATGAAGCCGGGGCAGCCGCCCACCCTTGTTCATTAGGTTGAATTTATTCGTTTTGTGTGTTACAAAGTAGAATCTGAACTCTTTCTTTTCCTTTTTCTCTGGATGATAATATATATATATACACACACACATACAAACGTGGGTCTGCTAATAATAAAGTTGAGTTGATGATGGCTTCTCTTTCGAAAGAATGAAGAAAAGAGAAATATATATTGATGGGATCTTGCAATAATGTGGTTGCTGAGGTAATGGAATGAATAAACTAGTGAAAATGTAAGTGGAACAATATATAGGCCATAAGGAATTTATATACGATTTTTGCAAAGACAGCAACCTTAATCTTTTTCCTTTTTCTTCTAGATTGGATGTCTCCTAGCGCGCAATGTGTAGAACGTAAGGTGATATCATGTCTATAAGACTCGTTAACAAATAAATATAATATATAAACTTAGTTAGTTAAATCATTATATTTAATAATAAACTACTTAAAATATAGAATATTTCAACTATACGAACAAACTTATTCACGAGAAAATGGGAGATAAGCTAATCTTATACTTTCTCCCTTCCACTCATTTCGCCACATAAATTCTGAGTGGTCTGCAAGTCATTTTAGATGATTATAATATATATTTAAATTTAATATTTTTTTGAAAAAATTAAACAAAATGAAAGTATAAAGTACGTACTTTTATTTGATTTTAATTTGTTTTTAAAACTTGAATGTAAATATATTTTATAAGCACCTAAAATTTATTGTTAAACCACCAATTTCAAATGTTGCAAACTGAGAAGAACAGAGGTAGTAAAAGTTTTCAATGGTAAAAAAATAAATTAATAATAATTTGAAATCGAACTCCTTCTAAATTCATTTAAATTATTTCTTAAGACAGAATTAACTAATATTTTATATGTAAGCCCAAAATTTATTTAAGAAGCTTTGATAGTTTATAAAAAATTGAAATAGCTAATATTACGTGTAAAAAATTGATTTACCTGAATATCGGTTTCCTCGTCTTTAAGCTTAAACGTGCTCCAGAAAATCTGTAAAAATTGGTGGAGGATGGTCCCCTCGGGAGGAATCGGATACGAGAATAAGTAGGGGAATAATCGAAGTTAAATTGCTGAATTGGTGCTATGAATTGTTTACCTGATTATGAGAACTAATCCCCTTCATATAGGCTTAATATTAGGGTTTTAGATATGAAATAAGAATTAGTACCCCGATTATATGGTAAATATCTTTACCTTATTTTCTCTCTACTTCTCCCTTAAGCTTAGGGTTTCTGCACATCATTTACTCTTGGGGCTTTGCCATATTGGACTTATTTTATCCTTTATTTCGAATATTGTTTCGGGCCTAATTTTGGGTCACTACATTTGCCCCCTATTTTTGGGTATTTTATTATGCAAAACTATGAAATTTTCTCAAAAAAATTATGCATCCGCAACCATTTTTTGGAATTGACCTGAGTGCTAGTACCCCTTAGCGTTTCGTGCCAAAGTGGAGTTCCTTCCCTAGTTCCTTGGTGCGCTTGCGCTCTGGAAACTATACTCCTTGGCGTTTCACGCCAAGGGGAATTCCTTTTGTCCTCTTTGGGGCGTTTGCGCGAATGGAGTTTACCTCCTTGCTGTTTCGTGCCAATGGGTCTTTACATCCTCTCTCTTTGGAGCTTTAACGCATAGAAACACCTCCCCCTTAGCGTGGCCAATGGTTTTTTATCTCCATATTTAACGTGCCTAATACTTATCTCCATATTTAACGTGCCTAACACTTATGACATTGTTCCTCTTGGCATTTTATGCCTATGGGTCTCAATTTTTAAGCCATTGGCGCTCTTAGCGTTTGTCTTCCTACCTCCTTGGCATTTCCACGCCAAGGGGTTTTCCTTTTCTTGCCTTTGGTGGTATTAGCACTTGGCTTCCTGCGTCCTTGGCGTTTAATACCAAGGGTTTTCCATTTCTTCCATTTGGCGCTCTTAGCGCTTGGCTTGTTACTATTAGCGCTTGGCTTCTTACTCTTACCGGTTTTAATCTTCTTTCCTTTGGCGCTCTTAGCGCTTGGCTTCCTACCTGCTTGGCATTTCACGCCAAGGGGTTTTAATCTTCTTGCATTTGACACTTTTAGCGCTTAGCTCCTACTTCCTTGGTCAAGGGGTTGTATTTTTCTTACCTTTTCCACTATTAGCGGTTGACTTCCTACCTCCTTGGCGTTTCACGCCAGGGGTTTTTAATTTTCTTGCCTTTTGGCGCTCTTGGTGCTTAGCTTCCTACCTCCTTGAATGCCAAGGTCTTGTAATTATCTTGTCTTTGGCGCTCTTAGCGCTTGGGTTCCTCCCTCCTTGTCATTTCATGCCAAAAGGGTTTTAATCTTTTTGCCTTTGGCGCTCTTAGCACTTGGCTTCTTACCACCTTAGCATTTCACACCAATGGATTGTAATTTTCTTTCCTTTGGAGCTCTTAGCGCTTGGCTTCCTACCTCCTTGTCGTTCACACTAAGGGGTTGTATTACCGGTGGCATTTCATGCCAAGAAGTCGAAAGGACATAACTTCCCATGAGATTTCTCTATATAAAGACCCAGTCATTTGGGAGTTTCATATTCCCAACACTCTCTTCTCCCAACTTTCTCTATCTAAATCCTTCCTTCAATATCTCCTCTCTTAATGGCAGATGCGTGAAGCTCTAGGAAGAAGTCCAAAAAATCTTTGAAGTACTCAAGTAAGTTTCCTCATTTATCTTTTTAATTTACCTCTCCGAATTATGCTTTTTAAATTGTTCTCCTTACTATGTAGCCGAGAGAGATCTTGCTCTCTTAATGAGCGAGGGGCCTAATGTCCCTAAGGCCTCAATCCCTCTTTCTCTTCCCGAGCTTCCAAAGAAGCATCAAGACATCCCTTCTTCAACTCCTCTTCCAGATCCCTCTTGCGGTGCCCCTTTTAGAGGTGATTGACAATTTGGGCCCCAAGATTCTGTGGTCCAAAATGAAAATTTCTCTCAGTAATGGTCGTTGGATTCTATTAATCATCAAGATAAAGTAAATATTGTCCATGGAACCCAAGTCGAAGAAATTAGGATTTACAGTGCATAAGCCTTAGATACGGTATACCCCTTTCTCGTTACTCCTTACCTTTGTTATTCCATCTTCCGTGTCGCTTCTCAACTTCATGTATTATTTGCAGGCCAATTGTTACTTTCAAGCGACCATGCACCATATCTAACAGCTTGAGATTTCTCTCGGGGAGCAGGAGAGAAATGTTGACGAGCTAAGTAAAGATCTCTTTAAGGCGAATGAAGATTATAATGCTCTTAATCAGGAGTGTAACCACTTGGTATGAGAGAATCTGCGACTCCGCACGGATAGAGACAGATCGGGTACAGAGATTATCTGCAAATCTTTGAAATCTCCTTACGACGATAGGAGAACAAGAATGACAGCCAGAAGGAGGCTTTCAGATGTTTTTAATAGCTGTTGGAGGACTGCTATTGAGACTTTGGAAATGAAATTCCATGGCATGGATTTCTCTTTCGTTGTCTATCGTATCAAGAATAAGACGTATCTATATGATACGGACAAGGAGTTTAACTGGAAAACGGGCTCAGTAGGAAGCTCAGATGAGGATAGCGATTAAGAAGAGGAAGGAACTGGTGTTCATTTTTCACAACCTTTAGCCTCTATTCCTCAATCTCAGGAAATGTGCTCCTCCAGTCAAATAATTGATATGGATTTAGATAATGTAGACTTTGTAATATAACACTGAGGATAATGAGCAATCCAAGTCTCCTTCTTAAATCTGTAAACTTTTCTATGTATCCTTTTGATAATATTAATGATATATTTTCAATACATTGACTATTCTTTCCTTTACATATTTCTTTATTGATAACATCATTTAAGACTAGTAACATACCATGAGTGAGGTGATTCTTCGCCTTGTAAAGTTTCCAGATGATATGACCCCAAACCTACAATTCTCTTTATCGTATACGGTGCTTCCCAATTGGGAGAAGAAAGCCTTCCATATTCTTTTCCTGTAGATTTTAACTTTCGAAGCATTAAATCTCCATTGACAAATTGCCTTTTCCTTATGCGCAAATCATAATAGGTTATTATTCTTCGTTTATAGCCCAATAATCTTTCGACTGCTACCTCTTATTTTCCTTCTGAAATATTGGTTTCCACCCTTAATTCCTCGTCATTCTTCTTTTGGTCGAAGTTTTCTATCCGATAAGAATGCAATGCCAAGTCAATTGGAACAACTGCTTCCACACCATATACCAACAAAGAAGGAGTTTCCCCTATCGATTCTCTTGGGGTTGTTCCATATGATCATAATATATTTAACAAACGATCTACCCATGATCCTTTGGCATCATCCAACATCTTCTTGATGCCATATAAGATACTATGATTTGCCCTCTCCACTTGTCCATTAGCCTGAGGATGAGCCACCATAATAAACCGTCACTCTATATCCCATTCTCTACAGTAATTTTTAAACTCCATATGTTAAATTATTTTCCATTATCAGCTACAAGGATCATTGGAACTCCGTATCTACATATTACATCTTCCCATAGAAATCCAATTATCTTCTCAGGAGTAATAACAGCCGGTGGACGAGCCTCAATCAACTTAGTCAAACAATCAATCACCACTACCAAAAACTTTCTTTGCCCAATGTATCTATCCCCCACTTTGCAAAGGGTAAAGGAGAAGTTACCGATGTTAACATATTTGGGGGTTGTCTTGGAATGGGCGCAAACTTCTGACACTTGTCATATTTTCTTACATAATCTAAAGCATCATGCTTCAAAGAAGGCCAATAAAATCCTCATCTTATAATCTTCTGAGCTAATATCTACCCATCCAAATGATGTCCACATTACCCCTCGTGAACTTCATTATTAAGTTTTATGTGAATAGTATGTCGATGCAAAGAAAGACGTATTATTTGATAAAAGTTATTGTTAATATTTGATTATTATACGGAGAGTACCAATGGAAAATTGATTTTCTGTCCAAAGACATAATTTTAATGTTATGTTAGGTATCTTGTCTGTAATGAGCCCACACAATTATAGTTATTAAAAATTATGTCTCGTATACATTTTCTATATTCTGCTATATTTGCATGCCATAACATGAATTTGTACAATGTGAGTAAACGTGCTTGTTTATTCTGTTTTATCAGTTACAACATTTGTTTCCAATATTCGTGTCAACATGAACTCAATTCATTTAGTTAATGGCACAAACTTTAAGTATTAAAAAGAGAACATTTTTTGTTCTTGGCTGCATGACTCTAGACTATGTAATAAGGAAAGAACAACTTGTTTCTCTTATGGAGAAAAGTTCCACTGAGAAATTTGGAAACTTTGAGAAGTGGGAGAGTTCTAATTGCTTAAGTCTAGTGATGATAAAGCGAAACATTCTAGAAGCATTCATGAGCGGTATGTCGGATGAGGTATTTGCTAAAGGCTTTCTTGATCATATTGAAAAATGTGTTACAAAAAATGAAAAGGCTGAGACAAGTAGGCTTTTAGCTGATTTTTTATAGACAAGTTATAAAGGTAAAAGAAATATCAGGGAGTACACTATGGAAATGTCTAACATTGCTTCAACACTCAGGGTACTATAGCTTGATCTGTCTAATGACTTTCTACTGCATTAATATCCCTTCCTAACATAATACAGTCTAGTTTATAATCAGCTATAACACTTAAAAGAATAAGTGGACTCGTAATGAACTTATTTCTCATTGTATGCAAGAAGAGTATAGATTAAAGTATGAGAAGAAAGAAAGTGCTCATGTAGCAACTACCTCAAGGTTCAACAATAAAAAAGGTACTAAAGGAAAATAAACGACAGTGACAACTTCACAACCTTAGAAACAAAAGGTTCAAGATCAAGCTTTTACCTATTTCTTTTATAAAAAAGTTGGGCATGTGAGAAAGAAATTTTCCAAGTATGTTGCATGAAGTGTAAAGAAAGGTAGACTTTCTAGTTTTGTTTGAGTCAATTTAACTTCTGTACCTAGTAATACTTGGTGGCTGGATTCTGTTGTTATTACCCATACGAGTGTTAGTATGCATGGCTGCATGTAGAGCTAGAAGTCAAATAATGTTGAAAGATTTATCTATGTGCACGATGACAATACAGTTCCAGTTGAAGCTATTGTTACTTTTAGATTAGCTTTTGAGACTAGTCATTTTATTAAGTTAAGAGAGACTTTTGTAGTACTGTTATTTTGACAAAACTTGATCTCTATTTCTATTTTGGACAAATATGATTATTCTTGTTCATTTATAAATAATAAGTTCAGTCTTTTTCTTGATTCAATTTTGGTTGTGACTGGTTTTTTAATTAATAATTTATATATGTTGAATACAATCGCTTCACGTAATAAAACCTTGCAACCAACATCAAGATGTACTAAATGCAATTATCAAATAAAAATTTTGCTAAATTATGGCACAAACGTTTAGGTCACATCTCTAAAAAGATAATTGAAAGTCTTGTGTCAGAAGGATTTCTTGAATCATCTGGTTGTACAGATTTTAGTATTTATGTTAAATGTTTCACATGGAAACAAACAAACATGAGGAAGTTAAGTGCCAAGATGAGTTCTGCTGTCTTAAACTTAGTACATATGGATATGTGTGGTCCATTCCATACAGCCTCTTAGAATGGTCAATATTATATCATCACTTTTATTGATCGTGGTGGTGAATACTATGATCAGTGTGATGGGTCTAGCGAACAATGTCTAGGGCCTTTTGACAAAATATTCGAAGGAATGTGGGATCGTCCAACAATACACAATGCCTGGGCAACCATGCTTGAATGGTGCTTCTAGAGATTAAACCAGATGCTTAATAACATGGTGAAATTTATGATTAATCATTCTTCTTTGCCAGAATTACCCTGGGAGAGGCAATTAAATTGCAGCTTAGATACTAAACAGAGTACCTAGCAAATTTGTAACTAAGACCCCTTATGAATTATGCACATGCAAAAAGCCTAGCATTACCACTTACACATTTGGAGTTGTCTTACTGAGTCAAGGCCTAATAGGCCGAATAAAAATAAACCTTACTTAAGAATATTTGATTGCTATTTTATTGGATATGCTGAAAGATCAAGGGCTTTAAAGTTTTATGATCCCTCAATAAAGTCTTTTTTTGAAACGAAAAATGCAAAAATTTTAAGGATGTTGCATTTGAGGGGGGAAATCAAGTTAAAAATGTAGTCTTTGAAGATGAGTATATATCTTTGCCACATACAATTCAAGACAACAATGTGGACATACGTATAGAACTCCCATTTCAAAGTCAAGAGGTTGCTCCGAAGAGCAAATAACACAATCTCAAAAAGTAGTGCCACTTATGCGATCCGCTAGAGATAGAAGGAGTGCAATTCTAGATAACTATATTGTATTTCTTCAAGAGCATGAGTTTGACATATGAATAGTGGAAGATGATCCGATTGACTTCCAACGAGTCAAACAAAATGCTAACTGTCAAAAACGGATTGATGCCATGGATGATGTCATAAAATCCATGAAGGATAATGACGTTTGGGACCTTGTCAAGTTGCATGAAGGTGTGAAACTAATAGGATGCAAATGGTTATTTAAAATCAAGAGGGATTTTAAAGGTAAAATTAAGAGGTATCAAGCATGCTCAAAGAGAAGGCAATGACTATAATGAAACTTTGAAGAAACTTTCTTCCCATACCAGTATCATCGAAAGATTCTTTTAGGATAATAATGACACTTGTGACTCATTATGATTTAAAGTTACACCACATGGATGTTAAGATACTTTCCTCAATGGTGACATTGAGGAAACCATATACATGACGCAATCAGAGAATTTTGTGGAAGGTAATCCAAAGTCTATGGTTTGCAAGCTTAAAAGGTTTATCTACGAAGTCAAACAAGCTTCTCATCGATGGTATCACAAGTTTCATTAAATAATTACCTCATACGGTTTTGAAGCTAATATTGTTAAAATTTATGTGTATCACAAGTTCAGTGGGAGTAATATTTTTATTGTTATATATTAATGACAGATTATTTATAAATAGCGATATAGACATGCTACATGAATCCAATAGATTTATGAAGTATCATTTTGAAATAAAATATCTTGGTTAAGCCTCATTTGTATTAGGAATTATGATATACCGAGATCGCTCTTGTGGCTTGGGTTATCATAAAACAGCTTTATTAAAAAGGTGCTTAGTAGATTTAGCATGAAAGCTTGTGCTCAAATTGATATTCTTGTTGCAAAAGAAGACAAGTTTAATTTCAAACAACGCCCCAAAAATGAAATTGAAGAAAAAAAGATGCAAAAGATTACTTTTTGGCCATCGGGAGTCTTATGTATGCTAAAATTTGTACTCTACTGAATTTGGCTTTCATTGTTGGTATGTTGAACAGATTTTCAAGTAACCCTGACATGGATGATTGGAGAGAAGCCGAACAATCCATGAGATCGCCTATCAGAATTTGGATAGTTTGGAGGTCATTAGGTATTCTGACTATGTCTTTTATCTTCTGGCTATGTCTTTATGTTGTCTGGAGATGCTATATCTTGGAAAAGTGCTAAACAATCGCTCATAGGTCCTTCTAGAATGGTAGAGGAATTCATACCTTGTTATGAGGCAACTAATCATGCTATATGGTTATGAAATTTTATTAGTGTGTTACGAGTTATGGTTGAAATTTAAAGGTCATTAAAGATTTTACTGTGACAATCTTTCAGCAACTGAATATTCGAATAACAATAAAAGCTCCGGAAACTCTAATACACAGATATCAAGTATCTTGTTGTTAAGAAGAGAGTTCAAGATGATATTGTTTCTATTGAACATACAAGAAGAGAGTTTATGCTAGCGGACCCACTAACTAAAGCTTTGACACCCAAGGTCTATCATGAGCATGCTGCTCAGATGAGTGTTGTCTTATTTGATGATCTTCGATTTTTATAGGAGTCTGTTTTATATTTATAGCAACTCTTATGACACCATTATACTATTATAAGTATACTTATCAATCGCCAGAATAAATTTAATGGTATTTTCATTGTTGTTCTAAATGAGTTATCTTTTAATTGTGGTTTTACATTGATTTTGAAAGACTGAGGATTGAACACATTAAGGAAGGAGCGATTAGAAATAGAAATAATTAAGAACGATTTATATGTAGTTTCCAGTTATATATCCATATTTGATCTATGTTATTCGATATATTAATATGGTGATCTATACAAAATAGATTTACTTATAATAAATGTAAAGAAAATTACTTTAATCTTATATTTCTATTGAAGATGAACTAGATTATCCTAGTAATATATTTTAGAAGAATAAGTAAATTTGTGTGCATTTAAGGTTATGAAATGTGATTATCATGTGAAAATTTTGTACTCCATATAGGAGATTATTGAATTATTTTTTCGTATAATCCACATTATGCGGACTTATAAATTTATATATATTATATTTGTATTTATTTTTTAAGTGAACTTATTTAAATAGTCACTTTAGTAAGTTCAAAATTAAAATATATTATTAAGTATGAACTTTGTGATATATAATATTCATTTAATAAATTTGATTAAAATTAATAGAATACTAATTATTTTTACTATATAACGTATTCAAATCTTAATTACTACCACTGATCAATATCTTTTTTTTTCTTTTTTTTTCCATTTAATTGAGAGAGACTAAAAAACAAATAACAAGCATTCTGTAAAAATCAAAAGCTATCGAAATGTACTTCTTTCAATTCAAACTCTTAGAAAATCTGATTTATCTTGTATTTTGGCTAATCGTAGTAATCTTTAAAATTTAATGCAGTATATTTACTCGACAAACAAAGTTTAATACAGTTAACTCCCATAAATCCTTGTCTATTTTGTATTTATTGTTCTAATTTTTTTCTTTTCCATCCTGAGTATTCTTTTCTTTATTGTTTAAAACTTATTTATGTAAAAGGAACTCAAAATTTGTATTGCTTATGTTTTACACCTCTACAAATAATTTAGCTTTATACCGAACCTTGATAATTTTACCTTTCTATATATATATATATATATAATAATAATTTTACAAAATCTAATACCTATAATTTATTTAAAATTTAATACTTAATAATATTTAATACTCATATCATTAAATATTTATATAAAAAAATTAAATATTATTATGACCCTATTTAGGTAGACTAAAACTGCCACGCGTCACAATTCTAGATCCCCAAATACATCTATAGTGTTACTATTCATATGTTTATATTTTATATAATAAGAGTTACGTATCAAAAACTAACACCAAATAATTGAATACCTGATGATCCTGGAGCTTCAAAG
>JAUEJK010171794.1:0-10816 GCA_032274865.1 Eryngium alpinum
TATATATGATGCTTGATGTACGAGTAACTATCTGTATTTTATTTTGTTTTCTTCTATTTCTAATTTTGTAGTTATTTTAAATGATTAAAAATGGTACCTGCAAGATCTGGCCGCTCCAACTGTAAACTTTAACACAAAAACCACTCTCTTCCACTGTCTACCAAGATTTGGTCAATTAAGATTTTGCAAACTGATTAAAGAAAGAGAGTGATGGGCCTCGTATATTAGTAAATATGAAAACAGAGTTTAGATAATTGGCTTAATCAAATAAAAGGAAGAATAGAAATAAAATAAATAAAGATATAGACACATTTGTAAAGCCCAAGTAATTAAGCCCAAGACCATCTTAGAGTTTGTTATTTAAACAACCAATAAGACACAGACACGTGGCACCAAATACCTAACTTTGAGGCTATAAATACCAGGACTTCATGAGGAAAAGGTACGTCACTTTTCACTTATATTGTTATGCTGTCAAAATATTTCTCTCTCTAAAACAAAGTCTCATTCTCACGCCGGAGTGATTTCGGTGTTACCGGCACCGGAATCCTTTAGCTACGTTTGTTAATTGTGTACAGGTGGTCATTCCAGCAGGTCTTATAGTATACTTACAAGAGTGTACTCTTCATTTGGCGCTAGAAGTTGGTCTTGAATCACGGCCAACTCATGGATTGTTTTGAAGAAGAAATAATCAGTCCTTTGAAAAGACAACACAAAAAGTTAGAAAGAACAGTTTTCAATTCATCTACAGCTGATATATTTTGTACACCTGCCCGACCACACATTGCCACGAGACTAAATTTTGACCATGTGCAAGCAAACCCAGATACAGGGTATACAAAGTCTAAAGGTCAGGTCGTCATAACAGAGCTAGATGAGGTACCAAAATTTCAAAAGAAAAGTTTAAAAGAAAGTGATGCTCGTTTTATGTTGGAGAAAAAGAAACGTGAAGCTCAGAGGTTAAAAGGGCAAACTACGACTATTGATCCTTTGAAAAATGAGGTGGAAAAATTAAAGCAGTATGAGCAGATGTTGAAAGAAAAAGTAGAGGCTCAGAAACGAGTCCAACAGTTGGAGAATGAACTGAAAAACTTGCAGTGAGTATCAAACAATTGACAGTGAGGTCTCTCAAATCTAATCTCCAGCAAAGAAAAAACTTAAGAAGACGCAAAAACAGCCTAAAACTGCTCGTTCTACAGAACAACTCTCAGAACTATTACAACCGAAGGAGGATATGACGTTGGTTAAGCAATTTGTAGCTACACAGAAGGGCATGCCCTTACCAGAGAATGAGCCTTTATCAGAAGCTATTGAGAAAGCTCCAGTAAATCACCAACTACGAGTACCTCAACATAATCCTTTTGATGGGTCAACAGATCCAGGTGATTATCTAGAGATGTTCAATGGTCGTATGAATTTCTACGGCCATAGTGATATTCACAAATGCCAATTATTTCCCACTTGCCTTCAGGGAAGCGCAAGAAAATGGTATAGAAAGTTAAAACCAAGATCCATTGATTCTTGGCAAACTCTTACCAACCAATTCAAAATGCGTTGGTCTAGTAATTTGGAAGATGGCAAAGAGTCGTGTGCTCTGATGCAAGTACGACAAAAGAAGAATGAGACTCTACGTGAATACATTGCTCGTTTCCGACAAGAATGCGTAGATATATCATTCTTAGTGGAAGATGTAGCTATAAATTCACTAGGGCATGTCATTGATCCAGACATGCATAGCAACATTATTGAAGAATATTTGGAAAAACGTCCTCAAACGTTACGAGCAGCATTCCAAATCCTAGAGCATAGATTGAACATTCAAGAGGCTGCTGGTAGTATTCGTCCACGACCAGCAATCAGATTTTATGAAAGGTCAGAAAGAAATGATAACAAAAGAGATGACAGTAAAAGAGATGGAAGAAATTCTGACACAAGGGAAAGACCTCGTTTCAAGACAGATGAAGAGTTTACAAAGTTAAACACGACAAGGATGAAGATTTTGGAATTTTTGCAAAAAGACCCGTCATATCAAATGCCAAGACCAATGAATCCTGATAGAAAGATCAACCATGCAAAGTACTGTGAACACCATAAAGATTATGGTCATGAAACCGAGCGTTGCAATCAACTACGAGAGCTTATTGAAAGAAAAATTCAGGCCGGCGAATTGCAAGATTTTGTGGATCGAGCTCAACAAGTTGCTGCTATTGAAATATGAGCATGTCTTACACACATTGATGCTATTTTTGGAGGTCATGCTGGTGGAGGATTCTAAAAAACTAGCAAGAAAAATTATGCCAGACAGATTCATAATGTTGATATAAGACCAATAAAACGACCAAGGTCGTCAGTATCAATCACATTTTCAGGAGATAATTACCACACAGATCTGTTGGAGCCACACGATGATGCATTGGTTGTAACGACTTGTGTGGGCAGAAATAAAGTGCAAAAGATTTTGGTGGACAACGACAGCTCAATTGATATTCTATTCTTGCATGCTTATGAACGCATGGACCTATCAGGTCATAAGCCAGATTTGAGTGCTGAGTGTACTTTGTATGCATTCAATGGTCAACCAGTCCCTAGTACTGGCACTATTGATTTGCCAGTCATTTTTGGAAGCCCTCCCCATCAAGTTACAAAGGTCATCACCTTCTATATTATGAATCTACATTCAATGTATAACGCAATTTTTGGGCGTACGACCTTGATTGCTTTGGGAGCAATTACATAAATTCCACATCTTAAAATGAAATTCCCCACAGAAACAGGGATCGGTGAAATGAGAGGTGATCAAGCTGTAACAAGATCTTGTTACTTGAATACCTTGCAAACAAATGATAAAGGAAAGGCTTCGTGCCATCATATACAACTACAAATGGAGGAATTTGGTGAATTCGAAGACCAAGAAAAGAAAGCAAGTCCAGAAGGTCAAATTGAGGAGGTCGTTGTAAACAAAAGGTTTCCAGAAAAGAAGTTTAATATATCTCTCGATCTGAACCAATATTCCTGTGAACAGCTCATAAGTTTGTTAAATGAGTTCTTAGATATTTTCGCATGGTCCCCACAGGACATGCCAGGAATTCCAGAAAAAATAGCTGTTCACCGTTTGGGAATTGATCCCTCACGACCTCCAATCAGACAAAAGAGAAGGCAGTTCTCTGAAAAAAAGAAAAGAGCAATAGAAGAAGTGCAAAAATTGTTGCAAGCAAATTTTATCAAGGAAATTCAGTTTCCTGAATGGGTTGCGATTGTGGTAATGGCGAAGAAGCACAATGGGAAATGGCGTATGTGCACGGACTACACATATCTGAATAAAGCATGCAAAAAGGATTTCTATCCATTGCCCAATATTGATCAGTTGATAGACCCAGTAGCAGGTCATACAACTCTCTCTTTCCTTGATGCTTTCTCTGGTTATAATCAGATCAAAATGTTATAAGAGGATGTTCCAAAGACTGCTTTTATCACCCACAATGGAGTCTTTGCTTATACTGTAATGCCCTTTGGACACATAAATGCTGGAGAAACATTTCAAAGGATAATGGACAAAATCTTTCAAAGGCAGAAGGGTCAAAAGATGGAAATATACGTCGACGACATGATCATCAAATCTAAGAGTAGTAATGCTCATATTGATGACCTCAAAGAGATTTTCACAACTGTTAGAGCCACAGATATGAGATTGAATCCTTTGAAATGTACATTCGGAGTTGCATCAGGAAAATTTCTAGGCTTCATAATTTCAGAAAGAGGAATAGAGGCTGACCCCAAGCAAGTGAATGCCATCGTAGAAATGACCACACCTATGACTCCAAGAGCAATGAAAGTTTTAACTGGTTGCTTAGCAGCACTACGACGATTTATTCCACAAGCATCAGAGAAATTTTTGCCATTCTTTGATACACTTAAACAAACGAGAAAATTCAGTTGGACTCAGGAATATGAGGTTGCTTTTCAAGAGATAAAGAAGTTGTTGGCATCTCCCCCAGTGTTAGTCACTCCTCATGGAGCATCCAAGCTCTATCTTTACATAGCAGCATTAGAACGAGTCGTTGCTGCCGTGCTAGCTCGTAAGATGGACAACTCATTGCACCTAGTATATTATGTCAGTCAAGTCTTGAAACAAGCAGAAGAGAACTATTCAAGAATGGAGAAACTTGCATTCTCAGTCGTCATGGCCAGTAGAAAATTGCGTCATTACTTTCAAGGTTATGAAATTGAGGTGCTTACTGATAAGCCAATACGTAAAATTTTGCATAGACCAGACATTTCAGGACGACTCTCAACATGGGCCTTGGAATTAAGCCAGTATCAGATCAATTACAAGCCCAGGTCGTCTATCTAGGCTCAAATATTTGCTGAATTCATCATTGAGTGTTCATTTATATTAGAGAATGAAACAAATGTCACAAATGACCCATCAACATCTACGAGTACTGTACCAATCAAAGTTTGGTCCCTATTCGTAGACGGATCGTCTACAAATCAAGCTGGTGGGGCTGGCATTGTGTTAGAAAGCCCAGAAGGATTCAAAGTGAATCAAGCTCTCAAATTGTCATTTGCAGTCACAAACAATGAAGCTGAATATGAGGCCATGATTGCAGGCCTACAGCTGGCACTCAAGTTAGAGGTTTCACACCTGGTAATTTACACTGACTCTCAGCTCGTAGCAAATCAGGTCAATGGTCATTTCAAAGCTACACAACAAAATACACAAGAATATCTAAACATTGTTAGATCATTATTGGCAAAATTCACTTCCACAACGATGACTAATATAGATAGATCACGCAACACTGCTGCTGATACTCTATCTAAATTAGCATCTGCAAGCACAAGCCAAATCACAGAATCTATATATTTTGATGAATTATTCAATTCTTCAATATCTTCACATCATCAAATTTTTGTGACACATGAGGAAAACGATTGGCGTACTCCCATAAAATGATTCATTTCTGAAGGAATCTTACCAATTGATCCAATGGAAGCCCGTAAGTTAAAGACACAAGCTCATAAATATTGCTTTGTTGATAACAAATTGTATAAACGAGCTTTCACCTCACCATTACTCTTATGCATAGGTCCCGACGAGGCCATTTATACAATGAAAGAAGTACATGCAGGCATTTGCGGTGAGCACTTAGGAGGTAAAAACCTTGCTCTTAAATTAATACGACAAGGATATTACTGGAATACAATAAAAAAAGATTATCTTGAGTTTGTAAAAAAATGTGAAGCATGTCAACGATGTGCTAACGCAATACATGTCCCTTCTAATGACTTAATGTCTATTCTTAATCCAATCCCCTTCAGCATGTGGGGAATTGACATTGTGGGTCCTTTACCAAAAGCTCAAGGAAATCTTCAATTTTTGATTGTTGCAGTTGATTATATGACCAAATGGGTCGAAGCACGACCAGTTGCTCGGATAAGAGAAATAGAGGTCATTCACTTTTTCATGGAAATGATCATATTCCGTTTTGGCATCCCAAGAGCAATGGTCTCAGATAATGGCACTCAGTTTGTGGCAAATAAAGTTGAAGCAACTCTTGAAGAGTTAAACATTAAACATTTGAAGTCCTCCGTGGCATACCCATAATCAAATGGTCAAGTAGAGGTTTCAAATCGGACAATGCTGAATGGTCGCATTAGACGAGTATGGGATTGCAAAGCTAAATGGGTTGAGGATTTACCAAACGTCTTATGGTCATATAGAACCACCCCACGAACTGCTACAGGAGAAACTCCTTTTAAGATGGCTTATGGCACGGAAGCTCTTATTCCAGTCGAGCTAGGAATTCACTCTCTACGAGTTGAAAAATATGATTTACTCACAAATAATGAAGGCATTAGGCTCAACCTAGATCTTCTTGATGAAGCTCATATACGACTTGCAGCTTATCAAAGGAAAGTAGCACAGCACTACAATAAGCGAGTCCACAAACGAGCCTTTCAAGTTGGAGATTTAGTTCTAAGAGAAAAGAAAGCTTCCGCTGCTAAAGACCAGGGCAAATTGTCTGCTCCTTGGGAAGGCCCTTATCGGGTCATCAAAATAATCAAGCCTGATACTTACCAACTTGAAGAAATGGATGGAACTCCTATCAGCAACACTTGGAACATAGCTCATTTGAAAAAGTTTTATCAGTAGCTATATTACCAAAAGATTAACTTATTTAAGTTATTTTAATTTATGTCATCATATGATGTAATTTATTCCTAGCTATGAATATAAATGCTTATTTTTCTTTACGCATTCTCATCTCATTTCGGTACAACAAAAGATCAAATAAGACAACTATAGTATTACAAACAATTGTCATTACACAATACCGTATCTCATTTATAAGTGTTCTATCTTCATTCACATATCCTCTTCATACCTCAGTACAACACATGACCAATTAAGATAAACATAGTCTTATGAACAATTATCATTACATATTTATAAATATTGACTTAAGTCTTAACACTCATTAACAACTAATGATTACACATTGAAAGAACGTATTTTATTCCTAAAAAGATTACAAATACAAACGAGCAGCAAATACAATTAGATAAACGACTTAGAATATAAATACAATTTATGACTTTATAAAAATAAGAAGTCATATCTCAGATTATGACCTTATAAATACCAAACGACCCATATGCAAAATACAACAATATTCACTTGTTGATATGATACATCAATAAGTTCATACATACATGAAGACCATGATAAACGACTCAAAGTCCTTTCTCAATCTATTCTTTAAAAATGACCAATAAGCATAAAGAGGTCATAGACCTTATGACCTAATACGGATCGTACACGATCATCAAATACACCATTTCCTAATTTTCAAACATGAACAAGAGCATAATCCAAATAATATCGATACGACAAATTATACTTACATAAATTATAACTTTTTTTATCAACATATGACTCAAATAAGTTGACATAAACACATCATTTAGCAACAAATAATAACCATAAAATAACATAGTTTCCCAAGCAAAACATGTCATAGGTTCACCACAGAATCATACTAACAAAATAAACATCCACGCTCCAAGGCCAGCAAAAACCACAAAATTATAGTATAAAATATTAAATTACAAGACCTAAAGGTCATTTTCAAAAGACACGCAGGTCTCAAACATCTTTAATCTTCTTTTCCATCATTTGTTTGTTCATCCTCAACATTCTTTTCTTGCTCATTTCCATCATCGCCACCATCTTCGGGAGTCTTATCACTTACATTCTCTTCAGTATGACCACCATTTTCCTCTTCGTCATCTTCAAAACCGAACTCAGAACCAAGCTCAAGCCTAAAATCAGCCCACGCCTTCCCAGAACAATCAACATCAGCTGCTTGGAACTTCCCAAAACAAAGGTTATAACCTAGCTCTACACGACCCGCAGCAGCGGAATTCGCCTCCTCAAGCTGATCTTTAACTGAATTTAAATCCTTCTCAAGTTGCTTGTTACTCATTTTCAAAGAATCCACTTCTTTCTCTTTCTCCTCAAATGCTTTCTGCGCCTTGTTAAGAGCCGTTTCTAGATCATTCTTAGTCTTCACAGGATCATTCTCCACTTGCAGTTTCCCCTTTTCAAGATCTTTCACTTGTTTACGAAGTTCCTTTTTAAACGACTGCCACGACTTCTCTTTTTCTTCTAAACTCTTGACCTTCTTCTGTAACTCTTCATGCTCAGAATGGAACTCATCTAAATGAGCTTGAGCTCCATGACCAAAACCCTTCCTCATGCGAACAAAATTGCTCAGCATACGCCCCATCAATACCTCAGTCTCTCTCTCCAATTCTTCTACAGGTCGTGAAACATAATGATCAGCGTCATACAAAAGATTGAATCCTTCGAACACTTGCAAGGGACGATTCGACCCCACGAACCACCCTTCTTTCTCGCCAATAACAATTTGTTGACCAAGTGTTGGCGCACCATCAGGGAACAACTTCAATTTCTTCACAGCACTACGGGAACATCCACCACTTACTTCAGGTCGTTTCACGCATCGGGTTGAATCCTTCTTAGGACTAACATGTGAACTAGACCCACCAACACCTTCCAAACGAGCTCTTAATGGCACGTCGTCCAAACTGTCATCCACATTCTTCACACTAACATTTTTCTTCACATTGAGCGCAAAGTCATTTTTCTTGTCTCCTTTCATCTTGCTAAAAATAGCTAAGGCAAGCGCCTCAGATACATTCTTCCCCATAGACCCGCTAATAGCGGCCTGCTTACTTGCACCAGCCACTACACAACAACCAAAACAACTATTAGTTACAATCACAAAGAGAACAAATATGACCCATATATACATAACATAACACAACAACTAATAACTTACATCCATGATGAGCCAAAAAGTTCGGATCCAGAAACTTACCACCACCATTAAATGACACTAAAACCTTCCGAGGAATCAACTTCCAATGACTCAATACTGCTAAATTAGGTCCTTGACCAAAAATAAACTCCTTTTTCCAAAAGGGATTAGAGGTAGCAGCCGTAACAAGAGTTACTCGACCTTGACGAGCAGAGAAGAAATAGGTCTTTGGACCTTTCATCATATTTATACGATAGCTATTGAAAAACATATACACCTCAGGATAGACATCGATCTCATAGCAACGAGCTATAAACGCATATGCAATCAAATGACTATTCGGTAGAACTTTACTGAAACCACATTTTAACCGCTCAAACAAACTGATAATAAAGGGATGAAGATGGAATCACAACCCAACTTTAAAGAGAGAATCAGCAATTGAATGAAAAATCCCACCCGCATCTTCAAGAGCCATCCAAATACGCTCAGATTCGTCAGCTAACCTTAATGTATGAACACTCTTACTGATACCATAGGTGTTGTAATAATCGTTAATATAACATTTTCCAGGGACAATCATACTCACGTCATCTAATTCCTTATTCTCACCAAAACAGTAAGTCAAGTATGCAGTTCTTAAAGTCAATTTCTCTAAATAGTTCTTATTTTTCAACTCAAGACGAGCTTGAGCCAAAAGAGCTGTACCATCAGCATCGTCTTCCAACTCTTTATCAACATCACCAGAAACCACAACATTCTTATCGCCTAAATTGACATTTTCAGAAACATTGTGACCATGAAGCCCTAAACTAGAATCAGATTCTGTATCCGAGCTATTTTCTAATTGATTAACGGGTCTAAACCTGGAAGACGAGGGTTTTACATATTTCACTACAACTCTACAAGGAGATTTTGAAGAAGACATTCTTAAATCACGGAGTTACAGAAGCAGAACACCAAACACCTAACGAATTTGCAGAGAATAAAGAAGAAGAAAGAGAAACGTACTTGAATCCAAAGACCCCAAATACAAAGCACGAATGTAGCGAGAGTTTTGATTCAACGACTGACGATGTTGTACCACGACGTTGAAAACGGAAAATCTGCAACAACGTGACCACATTTGAATATGATTATCGAAGAAAGCTACACGTTGAGTTTCCACCGATGAATTTGGGCGAAGACGAAACCTAAAGAAATGAAAAACAACAAATCAATAAAGATGATGTATATATATATACTGAAGACGCCAAGCGTCTATAACATGCTAAATAAATTAATTCAATTCCGAGTGCAGTAATCGAGGAGTCATATATATAATATATTCACAAGAAAAAAATGAGTCATGTACCACACATCAATGGTGACGCCACATTTACACTTAATAAATTCGTCATGCGCATTCATGACAGACAATCAAATCACAAATATACAATTTGTATTCACATACCTCTCTCCCTCTCTCTTTAATGCCTCGAAAACGGCAACAAGTAACCCTTCCACTTCTCTTTTCTTTTAGGTTTAAAAACCAATTTTATTATTAATACATAATATAAGTTTATTGATAGACCCTAAAGGACACTCTCAATAAAATCGGGGGGACAAATGATGGGCCCCGAATATTAGTAAATGTGAAAACAAGATTCTAAGCAATGGGCCTCATTAAGTAAAAAGAGAATAGAAATAAAACAAATAAAGATATAGACACATTGCTAAAGCCCAAGTAACCAAGCCCAAGACTATCTTGAAGTTTGTTATTTAATCAACCAATAAAACACAGACACGTGGCACTAAATACCTAATTTGGAGGCTATAAATACCAGGACTTTTGGAGAAAAAGGTACGTCATTTTTCACTTGTAATGTTATGCTGCTAAAATATTTCTATCTCTAGAAACAAAATCTGATTCTCACGCTAGAGTGATTTTGGTATCACCGGCACCAGAATCCCTTTAGCAACGTTTGTTGACTGTGCGCATGTCATATCACGAGCTGGTCTAAGAGAATACTCATCATAATGTTATTCGTGTCTTTATTGAAAAATTAGCTGGTCTAAGTCTCACTTGCACTCACACATCTCACTTTTACAGCTTCTAAGCTTTGTGTACTCTCCCCAAGCACACTAGTGGTGCTAACCACTTTCTCACACTCACTTTCTTTTGCCAGGGCCATCTCAGAGGTGAGACCATGCTTCTCTCCACTAGCTATTCTCTCAATCTCACCATTTGATGTTGTCCTAGAAGGGCTCCTATGGGTGATGGTTGAGTCTGCATTGGCTAGTCCAATGAGAGCATCTACAGCCACAGAAGTAGCTGGAGAAGATGGATTCAGTGCAATGAATCCCTGAGGCAAAGGATAAGAGATTTGGGTAGGCACATTTTCAATTGTTTCTCTGTCCCCCTCAGACATTCTTGGTAGAGCTTCAGAAACAATGAAGTTACCAGAATCCAAATTCTCATTTGAATC
>JAUEJK010171903.1:0-10815 GCA_032274865.1 Eryngium alpinum
TAACTATTAATTAAATTAGTGAATTACGTGAACGAACCAAAGATCATTTATTTGCCTCTTTATATATATATATATATATATATATATATATATATATTAGTTATATAAAGTTTTAAATTTATAAATTATTTATTATTTATATATTTTAAAAGTTTATTTAAAGAGATTTATAAATTATTTTTTATAAAATATCGTCTTTTAACTTTTAACATTTAAATTATTTTGAACTTATAACTTTAAATTAACTTATGCTCTGTTTGGTTGGAAGAAACGAGTTAGTAAAGAAATAATTTATAAATTAATTTTTATAAAATACTGATTTCTAACTTTTAATATTTAAATTATTTTTAATTTGTAACTTTAAATCAACTTAAGCTTACTTTAAATGGGAGAATTTAAATTTTTTTAAGTAATACTAGGTTATCAGAATAAAATCTAAAAATTGTCTCTGATGTGGCATACATAATATCAAGTTTCTTTTCACAAATTTTCTAACCCGTGTTATCGTGGCAAATTAAGGATCGTCACATCGGATCTTGAAAAAAGTTTGAGATTTTTTTTGGATAATATAGCATTATTCAAAATTTTATGATTGTAACTTATTTTTCCATTTCTTCCGCTTCGCAAGGGAAAGGAAAAAAAATCACGCTCTTCCTTTCAGTAAGGGATGACGACGAAATATGAATCGGGGCACTAGATGGAAAAGAAATATAAGGGAATAACTTCTTCTCCCTAAGAATGAACGAACCAAGTTCAAAGAGAGATTCAATAACTAAAAGAAAGATTGAGTCTTTGGGATTGATTAAGAAAATGATATGAATAATTCCATTTAAGATTGATTGTATTAAACTTTAATTTAATCCATGTAAAATGAAATGAATAAATAAATATTATAAATAAATGATCATATTATAATTCAAATTTCATTCCACTTCAAAGGGTCTGTTTGGTTGGGCTGAATGGAATGGATTTGGGAGGGAACAGAATACTCCATTCAGCCTAAAAATAAATAAAGTTGTTTGGTTGGTCCAATGGAAAAGAATTGACTATTCTTAAATTCATTCCTTTCCAGCCCATTCTTTAATTTTGATTCTTAATTAGAACCGAGAGATATTTTCATTCTTTATTCTCTCCGTTCTCCCCGTGTAAATGAAATTTCTCAAATAGTTCTCCGATCGACTAAATTCGAAACTTATTTGTTCAAATATGAGGCGATTATTCTCAAGGTAGGTATGGGAAGAAAGTTGAACGATTTTATCTTTGATTTCAAAGTTTTAAGATAGTATGTTAGATTTTGTTAAACCCTAATTTTTAGTTTGGTTCCACTTCTGATTTAACTTCTCAATTCTCTATTTGATTTTATTTTACAGGTTTGCCGAAGTACAAATTTGTCACTGAAATTGATCGGCACTTCATCTTCTTCATACCTTCTTTAATAAGAGTGTTAGGTTTGATTGCATAATGTATAGACGATGATGTCCATAGAAAGCATTTTAAATAAGAGTTCATACTTATATAGTTAATTGGAACTCGTAGAATAAGGACCTTGTAGACTTAATAGTATACAAGTGTCAAGTTGTAATTGGAATGCTTAGAATAAAGTGGATTTGAGCTCTCTGATATCAGATCTACATGTTGGAAGTGTTTGGAAGCCCTAATGTACTTCAGGGGTTAAAGATCAACAGGTTCAAAGTCATATGGGAAAAGTATGATCTATCCCCGGACGGGTATAAAGCTTCAGGGGGTAAAGCTGCTTACAGGGATAAAGAAGCCAAGCTTCAGGGGAACAAAGGTACATCGTAGAAAAGATTGCATTGTCTTTTTGCTTGGAAAGGAAGCCACAATTCTGTTACTGGAGTGTCAGGAATAGGTGGAGAACCTGTGGTCCTACATACACGTGGCAATGGAATGCTTAGCCAAATAAGGAATTGAAAGATAGGAGTGTTGCAAGTCACTATCATTGGTGGTTCACACCATACGGGGAAAATCTAAAGTGGTCCACACCTTTAGGGGATTTTTGCAACTATCTTCATTTTCTTATAAATAGTCATTGTAGTTTTATTTCTGTATTCTTTTTGCACTGAGTATAGAGAGTTTTATTAAGAGAGAAACAGAAAGATCGTAGCTCTTAGTTTTATGAGAGATTTGATATTACTTAGCAAGAAGGTAGCTCTGATTTGCGAAGGAGTTAGAGATTTTGTAGCTTGCTTTGTAATAAGTTTGAAGCTGCATATATTTACAGAGTTGTAGCTGAGAAAGCAATTTTACTTATCTCAGAAAACTTTCAAAGTTTGCATGAAATTAAACTTTGATATGTTGCTGTGTTGATTTACATTTTAGTTTTTTTAAATCTTCATAGTTCGCTTAGTTTTTGTTTGTATTTTTAAAAGCAGAAAAGTTCAAAAAGATTACAAGATTTGTATTCACAGCCCTTCTACAAATCTTCATCTAGTTCATTGTGAATAACAATATTTTGTTTATCTCAGAAAACTTTCAAAGTTTGAATGAAATTAAACTTTGATATGTTGTTGTGTTGATTTACATTTCAGTTATTTTAGATCTTCATAGTTTTGCTTAGTTTTTGTTTGCATTTTTAAAAGCAGAAAAGTTTATTTCTCTTCTGATATACTACTCGATTCCGTGTATTTTTGTAAAATTTGAGTTGAACTAGTATTTATTGCCTACTTTGTGAATTAATCTGCCATACATATGTCTATATCTCTTTATTTCTCTCTGTTATAAGTTTATTTGTTGTCCCTGCTTACATATATAGAACTTGTCTTTATATTCACCCTCACAATTCACTGCCTTCATAAACATAGGTCCACTCTCGGTGACAACCATAAAATTAAGCAACGACCTTCTCTGACTATCAATCCAACCATCAGAGACTATGGTTACCCCATTCTCCTTCCATGTCATCTTGATCGGTTCCAATAACCTTTCAATATGTGTCCTCTCCTTTTCTAATAACGTAGTCTATAATGCATTATAAGTAGGAGAAACATAACTTGGAATGTTGTTGTTGGCAGCAAGTGTGTACGATTTGATGTAGGTGGGGATTTCTTGGAAAATAAAATGGTAAGCCCCCTGAATAAAATGCCCTTGCAATTTCATCTTCCACTTGTGCTCTAACTTCCGGATTAAACGCTTTGTTGATGGGATTATTCTTGTCAATAGCTCTTCATTTGGAACATTGACTTTGTGACATTTCAACTCCTCCATAGGCTTATTCAGATAGAGCGTGACAACCTGCCTTTGTCTTTCTTCAGCATCTGCCACCTCCCTCCGAAGTTGCAACAAAATATCAGCAGTGACTTTCAGGCACACTGAAACTCCTTCTCCTTTGATCAAGAACATGTGTGATTTAACCCTTGAATACGAACCCGTAAAATTCTGATTATAAAAGTTATATTTAATCTTTATATTCCCGCCTCTTTCCTTTAGTTTCACTAATTTTGTTACATGTTTCCATAGCGGATCCTTATCAACTGCACTCTATTGACTTGGAGTGGCTGTTGTACTTGAAGCGGAATTAGATGAAGCTATTGATTCCACCAATTACAACATGCAATTATGTATTTATGTATTTTTTGAACGAAAATTAGTCTCTGAACAACCTATATTTCTATAACAGAACCACGGTTACATTAGTATAAACATCAACAAGAACATGTAATATTGATACTACTTAATTTGTAAATAGCAAGCCTTTTACAATTGATACAGAGCATGTAAAATAACAAGAAATAACAACAAGGCAATACAAGTAAAAGTAAGAATTAACAATATAGTAGATATATCCAATTATATGATTCTAGAATTGAACCAATCAGAAACAATCATGAGAAATCTGATAGCTAGCTATATCAAATTAATAAATAATTTTATCTAAAAACAGAAATTTATATAACAAAGCGTGAAATCAAAGTCACAATTATAAGAGATCAACCCAATTGATTCGTAGTCTAAACTCAAAAAATAAACCATGAAACCAACGACAAGATACAGAGATTTAGGTTCTTTTTCTTCGGATTATTGATTGGGACTGCAGAATAAAGTGAGAAAAAGAAGAAGAACAGAAGAAATTAGAGAGATGAAGAGAAGAAGAACGAACCCGTGTGAGAGAATTATCGTGGAACCGTAGGAGTCGAGAGAGAATGTCGAGGAGAGAGAGTTTTAGGGTTTTCCTTTTATTTGGGGGCGTATAACAGTGTTTGTTTTATGTGTTTTTTATTTTGTATAAAAAATAATATTTTATTATATTTTAAAGACATAATATTTTCGAGTATTTCCACTCACGCACCCCTGCACCCCCACCTTCAATTCAGGGACATGCCACACGGTGTACCCCGTAAGCACCCCCAGCCGCACCCCCAAAGCACCCGATTCGCAGTGCGCTATGTAATCGAAGCACCCCTGCTTCCTAATGCGATAGTGTAGATCTGTGGTTGTACTAGCTGATTTGCTGATAGGTGTAAGTGTAAAGGGTATTTACAGTGTATACATTTAATGCAATTACAATGTTGGATCAAGAGATTGAAAATTTAATGAATGTTCTTGTAATATAATATCGGCATAGAGTTACTGGGAATGGCGAAATTAGTTGTGCTCTGTTTTATAGTTTAAATTGATTATCTATCTATATGTGTTGCGTAACTTGAGTGAATGATCATTTGGTCAATTGTACATGTGAAATCACAACATGTTGTACTTTGTGTTTGGTTTTGTGTCATACACACACATATTGCAATTGATATGATATGAAAGATTGCTGATAACGATCCTGATGAAACGGGTGACAAAGAAAAGTCAGTTTTGTGAAATAATATACATACAATAATTATTTGAAAACTATATTTACTAGTGTCATATATTTTACTACTTACAGCACAAAGTCAGACAAAAAATTGACTTCACTAAACCAGTACATAAAAGGATGAAATCTGGGTAGAAGGATATCTTTTACATTACAGGAATGAACAAGGAATAGTTGGAGAAGTCTCCATTCTTAGATAGACTTATTAAGAAAAATTATGAGGTAGAGTGTGATTTTCAACTATTTATCATTTTTGCAGTTACTTGCGATATCTTTACATACAATTCTATTTTCTGTATGGCTATATGTTGCTTTTGATATCATATATCTCATTTTGTTTCATATATATTAGTTTTGAATCAGTCTATTTATGTTGACCTTTTGCTCTTTAATCAATATGAACCTACTCTATTCTCCTTCTCAAATCTAAATATATTCATGCATGTTATTATCTTCACAGATCATGTGGATGAATATCTCATGCAATACCTGATGGATTATGAAGATAAAAAGTTCCAAAATGTATCCAATGAAGGTTTGAAACTTGGAAAGGATTCTAAAGGCAAAGAACTCAAGGAGTCCTTCAAGGATTTGACCAAATTGTGGAAAGGTATTCTCGCAAGTGAGAATGTTGATGACGTGAAGATAAGCAACCGTCTGGCGGACAGTCCTTGTGTAATTGTGACATCAAAATATGGCTAGAGTTCAAATATGGAGAGAAACATGCAGTCTCGGACCCTTTCAGATGCTAGCAAACAGGTATATATGCGTGGTAAAAGGGTTCTTAAAATCAACCATAGGCACCCCATCATCAAGGAGCTCCAAGAGAGAGTAGTCAAGGACCTAGAGTAACTCTTCCAGATCTATCGCTAGTGAAATATATTCAAGTTACATTAGTTTTCAACTGCTACTGGAACTTAAAAGAGTCTTTGTTCATGACAGTTTTCTTTATAATAACAATTTCATTAAGTTTTTTATGATGTTAGACTGAAGTTGTTACAATCTCTTTAGGACACAAGCGTAAAGCAAACGGCAGAACTCATGTACCAAACAACGTTATGGACAGTGGTTTCATTCTCAATGACCCGAAGATTTTGCATCCCGCATATATGGCCAAGTGAAAAGTAGTCTAAATATTAGCTTGATGCTGCAACCGAAGAGGAAGATGATGTAGAAACTGAGGTTGAATCTAACACGACTGAATAACAGATCAAGATAAAGAAGAAGATTCATGGTGAGGAGAAAACCATATTTGTTGAGGCTTTGCTTCGTGGTGATATCTGATGTAAAGATTGACGAATTATATTACTTGAATTTGATTTTTGAAATGTTTTTAGACTAATGATAGTCTTGCCATACATTTTGTATATTGTTTTTTTTATTGTACCTTAATTTGCAGATGTTGAAATTATATTTTTTTATATGTAGTGAACTTTTTAAAATATATTTTGTTTGTCATTCCATTCCCATAGACAAGTAACCAAACAGGTGAAAGGAATGAAATGATTCATTCAATTCTCCCAATAGCCCAATCAAACAAGTGAATCAAACAATCATTCAATTCCGGTACTATTTCACTCCATGGTCATTCCATTCTCAAACCCATTCCATTCCAATCAAATTTTATTCCACTATTCCATTACATGGTCGTTCCATTCTCAAACTCATTCCATTCCTATCAAATTTTATTCCTCCCAACCAAACGGACCCAAACTGTATTCCATCTTTCCAAATAACAAAAGCCTTAGTGACTTTAAATAATAAATAATTTATATTAAAATAAGTCAAACAATCCTTAGGCTCCGTTTGGTTGGAGAGAAGGAATAAGACATGGAATAAAATTTGAACTATAATGTGATCATTTATTTATAATGTTCATTCTTTGCTTCATTCTTTTCCATTAAGTTAAACTAAAGTGCAATCCCACCAATTTTAAAATGAATGATCACATTCCTTCTTTTTTGTTAATTACATATTTAATTCATATTCATTAGTTATTCGACCGACATTAGTTATTACAGTGCTCTATATATTAATTTTAGGATTACGAGAGTGAGTCGAAATATAAGTATCATTATTTTGAAAAGTAATCTATATAAATTTATAGGAATTAATTTTAAATAAATATTAATTTATTTTTATTTTTAAAAATAAAATAAATTTATATAAATATTAAATTAATTTATCTTTCATTTTCTCAAATTTCTATTCGAGAATTACATCATTTATACTTCTAACTAATTATATAAAATATTCTATTAAGTATAATTAGTATATAAACTCTTTTCTAAAAAAGTCATCTTAATCATCGTTCAAATATATTTTTGTAAGTAAATTATTAAAAATAATATAAATTTAACATAAGATTGGTGTGTGGTTATAGCTAAGTTCACTTTTATCTAAGATCTAATAAGACGCAATCCACTTCTATTTAAGAAATTTACTTTAGAAATTTATGTTGTGCTCTGGAGTTTTTAAAATAGAGAAAGAAAGAGAAGAGGAAAGAAATTATTAGGAAAGGAAATGAGAGAAGAGAAGTGGAGTTAATAAATTTTCTTTCATTTATTTCTAAGGAGTTGGGGGAAAATATATGAATATGAATATAAATATAAGAATAATAAATGTAAGAACAAATAAGTTATAGTAATATATGAGGGGTAATTTTAGAATTAGAAATCTGTTATGTGAGATGAGAGCTCTCTCAAGAATCAAGATCATCCCAAATTCGGAAGGGAAATTTTGGAAGAAAGCTTATACAAACTCTCTTTCCTCTTCTTTTCTTTACTTGAAAACTTAAAAAGTAACGAGAGGAAATAATTTTATAATAATTTTTTATACTTTCATTTTCTTTCTCTCCATTTTTCAATTTAGAAGCATAGTGTTAAACTTTCTTTAACCAAAATAGACATAAATCGCTTCGGCTGTATTTGCATCTTGGAAAGTTGAGAGTAAAATGAAATACGATGTAAAATAGATTCCATCTTATGTTTGGATATCAAAAAAAATAGCAAATAAAATGTTAATTTCTTTGTTATTTGGAGTCTAATGAAAAATGTTTTACCTCTACTTTTACTTCCTTATAATCTATTTTACATGGGAAAATATTTTACCTCCAACTTTCCGAGTTCCAAACAAAGCCTTCAAGTGTGAGATTTAGCCCCTGTTTGGATCTAGAATTTAGAGAGGAAAATAAAGTTGGAGGTAAAATAAAATCCCTATTATGTTTATTTTAGAAGCAAAATAGAAGGTAAAATATTTAAAAGGTAAAGTAGAAAATAAAAGTGTGTCAAATTTATACTAACTCCTTCTCCTTTTATTTGATCTATCAAACATAACATGAATTTCATTTTTTTTGAAAAGTAAGAATTGCTCTACCGTCACAAAAAAAGTTTACTCAACTCTCTTTTAGCAAAAATCATATTATTTTACAAAATCCCTTTCGAGTAGAAAGAGTCAGGAAATACTTAACTCATGGAGCAATCTAATTACACCAACCATGGATAACAATCAACAACGGAACGCCAATTCAATCCATCTTCCATGAGCCACGACACATATTGCCTCTACTTATGATATTCTTAAAATTAAGGTGCGTTTTAATATTAAAAGATTAAGAATAAAAGATATTATATATAATAATTTTTTTCTAGTGTTTGAAAAATTAAAAGAGTGTAAATAAATTTTAGATTATTTATTATTTAATTTAATAAAAAATATTTTATTTTATTTATATTTTAGTTTACATATTAAAATATTTTATCTTTAATTTTTTATATTCAAACAAAGACTAAAGATGTACTTGAACTTCAGTAAAGTTACAATTAAATAGAATATAAATATATTTATTTTTATATCTAAATATCAAGAACAATAAATAAATATTAAATACTTTATTGTTAAAAGACCCATAAAAATATTTTTTATATAAAATTATATCATCTATAATCTTTCGAGTTCTAAACAAAATATAAGTAACTTGAATTAGAGTGATTAGATACCAGGAGATAGGGCCGAAAATGAACTAGAGTAGCTCAGGCTCGATTCAGAATCGATTCGAACTTTAATGAACGGTACTCGTATTCGAATAAAATTAATACCAAATATAAACAGATATATGATACTCCTATATAAAATGATGCAAAAGCTGACCACCTTTATAGTCGCCCATATTCGACTCTAATTATTCGAATAATTTAAGAATACTTGTATATTTACTTGATACATCATATTCGATTTTAATTCAATAACATTTTTAATAATATATGTTACATATATTATATATGCTTAAAATATATTATTAAAAAATTAGATTAATCTTACTTTTAAATTAGTTTATATTCAATTTTTAATATAATTTATATTTTAAATTAAAATTATATGCATTTATACACTTATTCGATAATTATGAGGGTGTATTCAATCTAGATTTTTTAGGATTTTTATGGATTTACAAAGTTTGTGGGTATTCAGTTAGGATTTTAAAAAATCTTTAAAAATCTGAGGGTATTTATTCAAGATTTTAAAAAGTCTTTAAAAATCTGGAGGTATTCAAGTTCAGGTAGATTTCGATGGATTTAAAAAAATAACTGATTTTAATGGATTTTAAAAGAATTCTATATACAAAATTGTGTGTAACAAATCTACTAGAAATCTGAAAGATTTCATTGGACTCTCACTACACCATAGATTGTCTTACGCAACATTGTTAAACTGTTGCATAAGGCACTAAAAGTGTTAAAATATATGCTAACGCAACATTTTTGACAAAAAAAAAAGTGTTAGATTTTTCGATGTTACCATAGATAGCTAAGGCAATATTTTTACTTACCTAATGCAACACTCGGAAAAGTGTTGCACTTTTTAGGTAATGCAACACTTTTTTAATGTATTGCAACGCTTAGTTGTGTGTTGCTTTAGAGAAGTATTGGCAATACTTATGGTGCAACATTTTTCTGTGTTACTGCTATATATTTTTATAGAATTGACAACATTTTATGGCAATATTATTTTGTGTATTATTACACTTTTGCAAGTTATGACAAAAAAATTATGGTTCCAAGGCAACATATTTTAGGCAACATTTTATCATCCATTCATTATCTACAAAAATTAAAATACAAAACATTACTTCAATTAATACAAATAATAATGATACAAATTCAAATCGACACAATTATGCGACATAGTTTAAAAATCTATAAACCAACTTCCAAGTCTTTATTTTGAATCTGCTACCTAGTTCCAGCTTTACCGAATATGTGACAAGTTCGCGGTCTCCAGATTGTGAAGCAGTCCTCACGACATCTTTGTTAAGAATGCCCTTCTTACAAAGTATTAAAGCTGTGTTTGGATCTCGGAAAGTTGGGAGTAAAATAAAATACAATGTAAAATAGATTCGTTCTTAGGATATGAAGGAAAATAACTAGTAAAATATTAAAAAATTTATTATTTAGAGACTAAGGCTGTGTTTGGATCTGGAAAGTTGGGAGTAAAATGAAATACAATGTAATCCATTTTACTTCTTATGTTTGATAACAAGAAAAATAAGAAGTAAAATGGTAGATTTCTTTGTTATTTTAGAGATTAATGTTAAATATTTTACTCCACTTTTACTTCATTGTAATCCATTTTACATGGTAAAATATTTTACCTCCAATTTTCCGAGTTCCAAACAAAGCCTAATGAAAAATATTTTACCTCTACGTTTACTTCCTTGTAATTCATTTTACAAGGTAAAACCTCTAATTTTCCGACTTCCAAACAAAGCCTAAGATGAAGATGCCAGATCGATGGTGACAGACCAAGATAGCGATAGATGTGTTGGAAAACAGTGGGTTTTTCCACTGTTTTTGAGCTGCCATAAAAGCATGTCTCGGACACCGTGAGTGTCGAGATATAGGTGAAATGCGTAGTACTCCAAGAGAACTTTCCAACGCATATTCACACACTTAAAATGATAAAGGAGTGAGTGAGAATAAAGATTCAAAAGATTGCTC
>JAUEJK010172013.1:0-10814 GCA_032274865.1 Eryngium alpinum
AATCAGATGGTGAAGTCTAATATTTTAAATGAACACAATTTTTGTGAGTGAGTTAAGTTATTGTAACTGAATTTGAACTTGAATATTTAATAAAGCAATTAATTTTAAATTATATATATACATATATATACATATATATATATATATATCAAGTAGATTACTCGAATTTTCGTTCTTTTTATTAGAATCACTATAAGAATTCTGTTTGTATTTGATTATAAATTAAATTATATAAAAATAAAAAATATTTATATATTTTTATTTTATTATTCATAAACTATCTATAATTAAATACAAACATCTTAAAGACTTCTCAAGCTTTTTCTATGAGTCAATTTTCATTGTAAAATTTGAGAAATAAGTACCGTCTTAAATTTATCTTGTGAACATTCCTCTTAATTTAATTCCTCTTGATTGTAAGTAAAAAATATGATTTTATGTATAATTCTGATACATGGAGTTAAGAATATAAGTTTGATTATTTAAGATCACAATATGGCTCAAATAGCTACAATCTAATCCTAATTCCAACCGCTATAATTATCAATTAAGATATCATGATTTTCAGAAATTTTACCAGCGAAAAGTAACATTTATAAGCATATGAGATTAAATCAATTTTTTTTTACCAAATGATAAAAACAAAATTTTTATAAAGGATAAAAGAAATAATTCTAATATATCTTGAAAGAACTCACACATAATTATTTAACTAAACAGTTTTTAACATAGAATGGTAAGTTCATTGAACTCTATATTCTATTACATGGTCCTAAATAAAAAATATAAGGCTATTTCACATTTTGTTACATGGAGATAAGAATATAAGTTCAATTATTTAATATTGTAGTGTGGATCAAACAACTACAACTTACTCCATCACTCTTGAACATTACAATTAATAGTAGGGTAAAATATACATTGAGCCAATTTAAAAAAATATACGATGATATTAATATACACAACAGAAGTAATGGTTACTCTTGTATATGGACCTACTGCGTATCGAATTGGATGCAACAAGGCACGATATTTACATTGTTTTATATTCCGGATATACACTATCTGAGAAAATAAATTCATAAATATACTATATGTTTAGGAGATATATCAGGATTCGAACTCTCCTACACCCAATAGACTACGTGCATATAAATATCACTTGTTGGGGATTAAAGATTGAAACTGATAATCATTTTAGGCATTCAAATGATATACAAATGGCGCAACAGCTTAATGCTATGGTCAATATTCCCATCCATAGACGCGTTTAAAAATATAGTGTTGTATATAGGCATACACATTTGAAATCATTTACCTTCATTTGCACATTCTTGTTTCCACTTCTAAGCATGTGTAAATGTACTCGTATTTATTTACAGTAATGGAAGTGAATGGAGAGGGAACATAGTAAACAATGTGAAAAAATAAAAAGGCGTTATGCCACACCAACAGGAGTGTTGTTTTATAAATACGCTATGTGTTGTCTTATATAGAAATGATACATATACCACTTAAATATAGTTAATATTATTTTAAAGCAATGGTAAGTAACTGGGGAGAGGCTGCAAAAAACATTGTGAACTTCTAATCCATTGAACCCAAAGATAGATATGTCCGAAATAGTTAATTGACAGTCTTGATAACCCATCTTCAAGAAAACATTGTGAAAGAGAACGTCTATAGATGCCCCTATATCTATCAACACCTTCATAACCGGAGTATTGTCTATCACATGCATGATAACCAGAGGATCCTCATGAGGATATTGGATCCCCTCCATGTCCTTATCATCAAAAGAAATTACTTGTTCAATGCAGGCTCTTTTTGCTCGGTTCTCTGATGTTCATGACTTTTCTGAGGTAGGCCTTCTGTGATCGGTGACTGGTTCCATACACACTGGATCCTCCTTCTATAACCATGATGGGTGCCCCTCAAGCTTGGCCTCCTCCTTGTGGATTAGAACCTCGACCTCTGGTTTCTCCACCAGATGTCTCTCTCTTAACGAATCTCCTTAAACGTCCCTTCTTGATCAGGAACTCAATCTCATCCTTGAGATTACGACAATCCTCCGTATCGTGGCCATAATCTTTATGAAAATGGTAAATAGTTTTTATTCTTTCTGGTTGGGTCCATCTTGAGTTCTGGTGGCCACTTGACGAATGGTTCCTTCTCAATTTCCATGAGTATCTGACTCCTGGTAGTATTCAACGGAGAGTAAGTTGTTCCTCTTCTCTCTGTCCTTTTGGATGACACCTCCACTCTAGATTTCTTTTGGTCCTTATCATGGCCCTCTGAATCCTTACGCTTCTTCCCCTCATCTTGGTTAACTATATTCTTCAATGTCTCCTCAGCAGAGATATACTTACTAGCCCGGTCTTGTAGTTCTTGCATGTAGATGGATTTTTCTTAGCCAGAGACATCTGAAAAGCTTCATTGGTGGTGCCTCTCTACATGGCTACCATGGCTACGGATTGATTCAAATCCGCTACCTGCATGGCTTGACTAGTAAACCGATCAATGTATCCCCTCAGAGTTTCGTTAGGACCTTAAACTATGTTCATCAAAGACTTGTCTTTCCGCTGATGAACTGACTGGTAAACTTATGCATAAGATCTGAGAAAGACACAACTGACCTTAGAGGTAAACTTGTATAACATCTCTGTGCATCCTCTTCTAGGGTGGCTGGAAAGGCTCGACACTTAGCGGCGTCGTTGACATGTTGCAGTAATAAAGAATCATTAAAAGAGCGAACATGAGCATTGTGATCTCCTTTCCTGTTATACTTCTTGATTGTGGGGATCTTTGCTTTGGTAGGGATCTTGGCTTTCATGATCACTTCATAAACGGAGGGTCCGTATTAGCAAAGTCTTAGTTGCCATTCTCTGGGCTAGGTTCTCCTGCCTTCTGAATCTTAGAAGTAGCCGTGTTCTTGGACTTCTCCTTATTTTTGTTTTGGTTTGCCATCAAAATCCTTATGCTTGTCTCTGTTAAGGGTTTATCACCTTGATCCCATTGCCCCCCAGTTTGAGGGTTTGCCTTCTCTCCTCCTGCAGTCGCATCCTCCCCAACTTTCTTCCTTCTTCAGCTTGTTCCTTGTCAAGGGCTTTTAGGTCAGCTAACAGCTGTAACCTCTTCTCTTCTCTCGTTTTCTTTGTCTTCTCCAATTCTTCTGGAGTTGGGTTGTTCATCCCTGTATGGTTCTCATCATCGGTGTCGTCCCGAACGGTTCGGGCACTAGAATGGGTATGCTGAGGCGGATCTTGGGGTGGATCGGTGAATGGTGTAGGAGCTCCCTTAATTGTTGGATCGGGGGTAACAATATCGTCGTTACCACCAGCCATGGATTCTAAGTTTTCTGTATCGTTTTCCACAGACGGCGCCAAATGTTACGGATCAAAATAAGACTCTTAGATTAAAGCGTACCTGAATATATGAAGGTTCAAAGCTGATCTCTGCTGATCTCCTCCAGCGCCTCGAACGACCTCCATAAAACCTGCAAAAACCGATGGGGGTGGTCCCACCGGAGGGACTCGGGTGCAAGAACAAGTAATATGAATATTTTCTTTATTCACTATATTGGAGCTAAAATTGTGTACCAGATTATAGAGAATAATCTCATTCATATAGGCGTGGATTAGGGTTTCAGATCTTTATTAGGAAGTAGAATCCTAATATAATTGGTAACTCTCTTTACCTTATCTCTTCTTTCTTGCCACCCAAGACTAGGAATCATTACTTGATTTACCTACCAGATTCATTCCCTTATTTAATATTAGGGTTTCTGCACCTCCCTAATAATTATCAGCCGTATTGGGCTTCATAGGAAATCTGCCCCTTTTTAATATAGACTACTTAATCCTAATTCGGATCAGGATTGTGCCCATCCAGGGCTTATTGGGTCGGTCCCTATTTTTGGGCTCCCTAAAATATATATATATATATATATATAAAATTCAATTCAATTTGTGGAAAATAATTTATTTTTAGACGTGAACGTTGAGGAGATACGTAAGATTGTGATAATTGTAAATTCAAAATTATTTTTGGAATTTTGTATAGCTGTTTCAAAATTTAGATTTTTGGTTTCAATATGTTACAGACTAGAAAAATAGGATTACTTGTTAACGGATGCTTCATTGATGATCACTTTAATTGTCCGCCGAAAAATCTGTAAAAACCGGTGAGGGTGATCCCATCGGGAGGACTCGGGGTGCAAGAATAAGTAACAGAATTATTTAAGTAAAATCTTTGAGTCGGAGCTAAAATTGCGTAGCTGATTATGAGAATTATTCCCCTTTATATAGGCATAACTTAGGTTTTCAGATCTCTAATAGGAATTAGAATCCTATTTAGATGGTAATTGTCTTTACCTTATCTTTTCTTTCTTGCCACCCAAGATTAGGGTTTTCTACCCTCATTAGGAATCATTACTTAATTTCTCTTTAGGATTCAATTCCTTATCTAGATTTATTTATCCCTTTATATTAGAGTTTCTGCACCTCATTATTTGAGTCCTCCTCTTTGAGCCTTATCGTATTGGGCTTATTAACTCGAGTTTTATTCTTTCAGGATCCAGATCTTGCCTCAATAAGCTCTAATAATTCGGACCCTATTTTTAGGCCACTACATTTGTCGCCCTATTTTTGGGGTAATTTATTCATAAAAAATATGACTCATTTTTCACCAAAAATTAGGGCTTATTTAATTGTCTGCATCATCTTTTTATCATTGGCGTTTCGCGCCAATGAGCTTGTTTTCTCATGCCTTAGGCATTTTTTAGAGAGTTTTCCACACTTTCCGAGTTTAAATTTCTACGATTTTGGCGTTTTTTAGGGAGCCACTAGCTTTCTTCAAGGAGCTTAATATTCAACGCCTTTGGCGTTTCTTATCATTTTTATATCCCCCTCTTTAGCGTCTCGTGGCAAGGGGTTAAATTACAAACGCCTTTGGCGTTTTTTTTAGAATCATCTTATGCGTCTTTGGTGTCCCTCGCCAATGGGTTAATATTCGTACGACTTTGGCATTTTTTCTATGAATTATCTTACACCTTGTTGGCATCCCACGCCAAGGGGTTAATATTCGTACGCCTTTGACTATTTTTACAAATGATTTACAAGCCTTCTTGGCGTTTTATGCCAAGTGATTCATTTTTACGCTTAGCAGACGTTTTTCAAAGATTAATTATCATCCTTCTTGGCGCCTCACGCCATAGAATGTGCATTTTTATGCCTTATTCATTCTAAGATCTTTTCTCCCACTCCTTCTTAACATCTTGTGCCAAAAAGTCCTTAAGCATACGCCTTGGGCATTTTCTACTAAGGTTTTCCATACCCCCTTGGCGTATGACGCCAAATAGTGTATTTTTTTAGACTATTTCTTAGATCCCTTGACGTCTCACGCCAAGGAACTCATTTCCTTGTCTTTTTAGACACTGCTTTTAGGTACATTCCCACTTCCCAAACTATTGACCACCCTCCTTGAAGTCACGCGCCAAGGGGTTCATTTCTTTGTTTCGTAAACGTATTTAAATATTCATAATTCTTGGCATTTCACGCCCCCTTTCTGCATGTATTTATGCCTTAGGCGTGTTACCTTAGGTCTCTTTATTACTTTATATTTAAGAAATTCTACGTGACATGCACGTGGTATCCCATGAAATTCTAGATTTCTTCATGACCATTAGTGTTCTCTCATTTTCCTATAAAATGAACCTTCATCTTTCATTCCCTTCTTCATTCGTATCCTTTCTTGCAACATCTCAATAGTCCCCTCACTCTATGGCTTCTTCTCAATCATCATCAACCCCCCTTCTCGAATGCCCCTCCACGAGCTATTGGCAGAATGCCATATTGATTTCCCTAGCAACGTTCACCTGGACGCCCACGGTTATCCTAGCTCGCTCTTTACTGAAGAGTTAGACCACCTCTCATCGCTTTCGATATCAAAGGGGATTATGAAATAATCTTCCCCACTGCCTCGGATCGCCCATGCTCCTAGAATGTGCATATTTGTATTTTCAAGGAATCTCTCTTCTGTGGGATCAGGATTCCTCCTAACTCCTTCACTGTCCGCCTTCTTGTAGAGACGATGATTTGTCCTGCTCAACTACACCCTAATGGTTACAAAACCATTCACACATTCCTTGGGCAACGTAAACTTAAGAATATTGAGCCCATCATAAATATTTTCAGGAAAATATTTAATTTCAAAAATTGTCCCGTTGCTCACGAAGGATGGATCAACATTCAACATCGCAGCAAGACAAGCCCTATCTTCACTACCACCTCTAAGTCAGATTCCATCAAAGGATGAAAAAATGAATACTTCTTCGTCCAATGAAAGACAGGACAATGGAAGTCCATCTTCCGAACTAAATTGACTTAAAATTATAAATTAAAAATAATTTAAAAATTAAAAATTAGATTACAAATTGAAATAATATTTTTAATAAATGATAATAAATTATTTATAACTTGATGACTCTATGTAAATAATTTATAAGATATATAAAGATATAACAAACGGGTACTATATGTATCATATATATCCATTAAACATTTCATTTCCATTACTAGAATTTTGCCTGTTCACATGCTATCCTAAAAGCTCTAATCTAGCCATTTACAATGAAGTGACCAACTCATTTGTCTCTCTTTGTGTCTGATAACTCTGAACCCTGATATCATTCTGAAAATCTAAATGACCCTGTACTATTAGTAGTATTCGAAAAATTATAACTCTAATATCATGAACCAAGAAAATATCAAGAACATAGCTATAAATAACTAAATAAGTACATGGTATCTAATGTGATATGGTGCTATCTACATGAAATGGAGTTGGACAAGGAGGTTTAGGGACATCAACAACTCCTTCAAGCATCTGACTAACTTTTCTCATAGTTGGTCTTAAAAATGGATCTTCTTGGATACACCAAATCCCAACCATTACAAACCTCTCTACCCTTTCCCAATCATCATTCAACATTTCCTCATCATTTTCTACTAATTTGTGCAACTCACCTTCCTCAAAACAATCCCAAACCCAAAATGTTAAGATGCTTTTAGCATCGTTTTCCGAATCCTCAATGCTTCGTCGATTGCAAATGATCTCCAGCAGCATAACACCGAAACTATAAACATCAACTTTGACAGTTATAGGAGTGTTTCTGAACCATTCTGGTGCAACGTACCCTTTTGTGCCTCTGATTCCGGTATTTGTTTTACTCTGTTTAATCATCAGGAGTTTTGCCAACCCGAAATCAGATATCCGAGCATTGTAATCTTCGTCGAGAAGAATGTTTTGAGGCTTTATGTCGCAATGGATTATCTGTTTGCTGCATTCGTCGTGGAGATATGTTAAGCCTTTTGCAATACCCGTTGCAATATGGCTCCTTTGTGTCCAACTATGCTTTATGTCTCCATAAATGTAGTTTGCTAAAGTGCCGTTAACCATGTACTCATAAACGAGTAGACGATGTTCTCCATCATCGCAGAATCCAAGTAATCGAACTAGATTCTTGTGATGAGTTTGCGCAATTACATTAACTTCTGTTTTAAATTCCTTTTCCCCATCTTGAACAACTCTATCTAACTTCTTGACTGCAATTAAAATATTTGACATTGACATCTGAACTACTCCTTTGTACACTATGCCAAAAGCACCCCTTCCGAGTTCTTCTTTGTACCCATTTGTGGCTTCTTCGAGCTCTTTATAGGTGAATATTCGCAGATTACTGCCGACAAGATTACTGCCTGGTTGAAATTCTACAGCCTTCTTACGATAAACGGAGAAGTATCCGTAGCAAGCAGCAGCAATCAGTACAAAATTAACAAATGCTGAACCTCCTAAAAGCACTAAACTGACAATCGTTGAAGTATTTTCGTCCTTCCTACGATTGTTCGGATTAAGGACTTGATGAGGAAGATCACCTTTCCTGTACTTTATAAAAGCCTTGCCATTGACACTGCTGTTTTCCCTCCCATTTGAGAGAGGCAACTTCTTTTTCCAACAGCTATCGCCTCTGTAAATTGCAACTACGCATAAACAATCATTTAAACAATATGTCTTGCAATCTATTTCAGAAACTGGCTGCAGCTGCTCATAATCAGAGAGCGGCCAATCAGTATTAATAAGCGTGAAGAAATCATACAATTCTTCTTTCAAATTTGGCCCTTCGTCATCACAGCTTGGAACAAAACTTGGCTTGCAGTTTCCATATGTATCATTTGGATTAATTAATGAATAACTCTGCGGGCATTCACAGGTCGGCCTTCCAGAATCAGCAAGTCTGCAAACACTGTTAAATCCGCAAGCCCCACTACCTTCTGCCGTATTTTTAATACAAATATGACAACAGTCCAGTTCGGACTTCCTGTGAACACTTTCGGGTGAGAATATTGAACAAAAACTCCATCGAAATCCAAAGTAGCTCGATAATAATATTCAGAGCCTGGAAGTACTTTCGTAGTCAGATCAAATATCCTACCATTTCTTCTAACAATATACACATAACCGGTCTGATTAAACCTCACCTGATAACCTGAATTATTAGTACTTGCAGGATCATTAGTCCCACTGGTATAATAAGCATCATAAGCATGATCTGATGGTATATCACGGGTATTCAGCACAAGATTTCCATCCTTGAGCAAACGTAGCTGAAACTTTCCTCTCGAGAAATCTGATTCACTTCGCTTAGAATAAAGAACCCCGCCAACGTCAACAATTTGCGTAGGCAAAATCGTATCAGTTGGATTACTGAAACTATCCCATAACTTTGACGAATCCCTACCAATAATCATAAAATTGCCTGTATCATTCAAAACAGCATAAGAAACTGTTCCAGAAGCTGACCTGGAAGTCCATAACACTTTGCCTTGAGGATCACTGAGGACTAATCCACTGTCAGAAGTGAGCTGAACTTTGGATCCGGCTGCGACAGTTGTGCCATTGTTAACGAACCAAACAATGGTTCTGTCAGGAATTTTGTCATACCAAATGGACAGTAAAAACTGATTCTTATCTCCAACTTTCTGAAAACTGAAAGCAAAATCACCAGACTGTGATAACCATGAGGTGGTATTGTCACCAGCTGTCAGAGACGAGAGCACTGACACTGTGCCATTGCCTTGTGCAATTACTGAATATGGACAGAGAAACAAAAATATGCAGAGTGTATAAGAGATGGAGTAATACATTGTGGAAATGATTTTTACCTGCAGCAATGTGTCAATTTCTATATAGACTTATACAATGTAATGTCTGGTCCCATGTTGAAAAATGTGTGACTAGTGTTCGTTATACACGCTTACAGGACTAACAGATGCATCGATAATGAATTGTGGAGGTAATCACATATCGACCTCAAACTAACATGAAAATTAAATATAGTTTCAAGTTGGTTGAATATATTAAATTTTAGTTAATGAATGAATTAAATAAATAATTATAACACAAATAACAAGAAATTCGGCCAATTTTAAATTGTCAAATTCGTTAAAATCATCAAAATTGATTATCAATAAAAATAAAAATATATTATAGATTATAAACTATTTTATAATTAATTTTTATTAAATAAAATTTAAAATATTCAATAGTAACTCAAATCAAATTTATAGTCCTCGGTATAATGTGAAACATACTACTTCCATCCCTTTTTATGGGTCGTTTTGATTTTTTGGACTTAACTTTAAGTGAGTAGAAAATATATTTTTATTTAATATATTTTATAAAAATTATATTAAATAAGAATTTAAAATATTCTAAATTTTTATTTAATATATTTTTTATAAAAATACTAAACAAAAATATCTTTTCTATTCACCTAAAGTTTTTGTATTTAAAAAGTTAAAACCACCCATACAAAGGGACGTAAGTAGTACCACAATTTTAACTTTTTAAGTCAACTCAACCCATAGGTTTCAACCCATAGGTTTCCAGGTACCACACCAATTTCTGTTATAATCTTGGCCGTGGAAAGTGACAACTTGCTTAACTTTTAATTTGAATCGGTCCATGCTTAAATTAAAACCACAAGAATTCAAAAGCTAAAAACAAAACATCACATTCTGTTATTAATTTTTTGGGAAAAAAATGAAAAAGTTAAATAATTTCAATCAACTAGCTAAAAATTAATAATATTGGACGAAAAGAGTAGGTTTCACACTTATGGGGTGATAATAAATATAAATATTAAAATTAAAGCATGCACGGCATAGTAGATGTACTATTTATATTTATATAGGAATAAGCTGAAATAAATAAGGAATCCTTATTTATTTCAGTTTATGCTGTTTGGGTGCAACCCTTATAAGTGGCTGCAGCTTATAAGTGAAAAAGAAAAAGCAAGAAATATGTATTTTTTTCAAGCTTCCTCTTATAAGTAGAATATAAACAGAGTTAAACACTTTCATAAGTGGCTATAACTTATAAGACCGAAAGAAAAGCAGTAAATATGTACTTTTTTCAGACAAACCACTTATAAGCTAATATAAGTGATTGCCAAACACTTATAAGCCAGAAATAAGATTCGCCCAAACAAAGACATAGTAGTCAATTGCTAACTTATTTTGTATTTTAAGCTTTCTTGCATATTTAAGCTTATAAGCTAGAAATAAGATTTGCCCAAAAGCCATAGTAATTAATTGCTAACTTATTTTGTACTTTAAGCTTTAGAGAATTATTTATGTTCGTAAACATGTAAAATATTTGTAGACTAAAATAAATTCGGTTAGGAATAAGTCATGTAATAAGAATTTGATGATGTATAGATTAGTAAACTGCTGGTAGAGTACTTAGTACATTCA
>JAUEJK010172121.1:0-17242 GCA_032274865.1 Eryngium alpinum
TATGTTTAGATTTTATCTATATTTTGGATTATGTTCTGCAGAACTAAAGTATATTCATTTTATTACACTTTGTTATGCTAAAGAATTGATCTCAATAAAGTTGAGGACCAGTTGAAAATAGGCATGTATATATCACATTGCATGTAATTTTCATGCTATACACTCATGATTGATCTATGTTATTTAGTTGTACTTATATTTGTAACCATTGTTTGGTCTAGTAACAATTGATGTCACGAAGACCGCTTTGATCCTATATTAGTATAGCTAATGAACGAGATTGTTTATACTCTAAAGATATGATAGCAAATTTTGAGCTCTTAAGGTTAAACACATTTGTTATTTATACATGTTGCCCAGTGGGAGATTGTTAGTTTAATTTATTATTAAACTATATTTTGGGGCAATATATATAAATATATAAAATGTGTGTGCTATCATTTATTAAGTTAGGCCTAAAATTAGTGATCTAATTTTAATTAATTAATTAGGCTTAAGAGTATAATATTTATGGGTTTAATGTGTAGATACCATTATATAATTATTATTTTATGAGGGGCTAAATAATAATTATATTAATACATATAAATAGGGTTGTGGTTCCCAGATTCTATCATTACGTATTTTTTCCTCTAATCCTCTCATAGAGAAAATTACAGCATACGAGTGATAAGGATTCGAAAGACCATCTCTAGGGTTTCATCGCTTCATTGCTTCGTTATGGATCCTGGTACGCTTCTGCTATTCGATCTCTTTACTCTATAATTAATCAGGAGATTTGCGTGTACATATATTTGTTTGATTTGGGATTTGTTGGTTAAAAAATTCCTAACAAATTTATCTTTATATACATATAACCTAACCACCTTACTGCAACAAAAATCATTACAACAGAAAAGATTTATTGCGTCGGATAGCTCGCGGCCGAATAGTTGGCGATGTAACTTGTCGCGAAATAATCAGTCCCGTCCAAAGTTAACTACCAATCTATCAAAAGATATTAAAATAATATTATTTGCTAGTCCCACATACAGATAAAGGAGTTTAGTTTGAATATTCTTTGTGCCCGTAATTTTTTAAATATATTTTATAATATTTATATAATATAAATATTAATACTTTGTGATAGATTAGCATCAGTTGCAAGATTTATAATATTATTCTATTAAGAATATCTTGTGACAGATGGATTCATCGTAAGTTTTTTAATAGTAAAACGTGCACGTTTGGGTGCCGTCAACAAACTTGTGACACATGTTAACTTGTGATAGAAATGTGAATTTGTGACTAGTAACTAAACTTGTGATAAGAGCATTTGTGACAGCATGTCCGTCGCAAGTTAGAGGTATTTACGATGGATTCTTTGTATTTGGTCCGCCGCAAATTGTCTTTTGTGTTGTACTTAAAGACCGTTTTGTACTATTTTTATTGTCTCTTTTATTCTCTCTATAATGCAACGGCTTTAGTGAGCATAAACTCTTGAGTTCCGTACAACTCCATTGAAATGAAGCTTCAACTAGAAGAAATGTAAAGAGGAAGAACAAAAGTATTATTGCTGAAAATAGTAATTGTTTTGTTTACAAGAGAGTTTGTTTCCTTATATACTACACCTATACATTTGTCTATCTGTATTTACAAAATGACAGCTCATAGCAACTAAACAACTAACTAAATGGCTCCACATGCATGTGCAACTCCATACTGCAACTCCATACTCCACCGTGCTGTGTAATCAGCTGTTATCGACTTCACCATACTCCTGCATATACTCCATGCAATCGAAACTTAATTCATTAACTCCAATATTCCCCCCTCAAACTGAATGTGATGAAGCAACATTCAGTTTGGCAAGTATATTATAATGAGCACTCCAAGATAAACCTTTTGTCATAATATCTGCCAACTGTTGAGAGCTGGGAACATAGCTAATAGAAATGAGATTAGAATTGATGTTTTGTCTAACAAACTGACAGTCCATTGTAAAATGTTTGATCTTGGAATGAAATACAGGATCTGCAGCTCTATCAAGGGCTACCTGATTATCACAATAAAGCATAGTAGGTTTGAGCTGTTCAGCCTCCAATTCTTTCAACAACAACCTTATCCAAGTAACTTCATAAATAGTATCAGCTATAGCTTTAAGTTCAGCTTCTGCAGTACTCCTTGAAACTACAGTCTGCTTATGAGATTTCCAATTAACTAGAGATGATTCAAGCATCAAACACATACCAGTGGCACTTCTAGATGAATCATGACAAGTTCCCCAATCACTATCAGAAAAAGACTTGAGAATAAGAGGAGAATCTACTGAGAAATGTAGGCCATAATCAATTGTGAACTTCAAATATCTCATAACTCTTTGTACACCTAACATGTGTGGTACCTTAGGATCTTGTAAGAATTGACTTAGATGATGAACCACAAAAACAATATCAGGCCTAGTATTTGTCAAGTACAACAACTTTCCAACAAACTTTATGTACAAAATTTCTATACAAACTTGGATTATCTATGGATTCTCCTTTATCTAATGACAACTTAATAGTTTGATTAACTGGTAAAGATAAGTGTTTGCAATCAGCTAAACCAGCCTCCTCTAGCATATCAACCATAAATTTATGTTGATTTATGAACATACCTGATTTGTTTCTATGAACTTCCAAACCAAGGTAGTACTTAACTGGTCCCAAATCTTTGACACTAAAAGGTGCATGTAGTGCCTTTTTGAGATGAGAGATGACTGTTAAGTCATTACTTGTAACAAGTATATCATCAACATACACCAAAGCAACAGTAAATGATGAACCATTTTGTAAAATGAACAAACAATCACTTCTTGTTTATAACCAAGCTTTAACAAGAAATAAGTAAGTTTAAGAAACCATTATCTTCTTGCTTGGTTAAGTCCATATAATAACTTTGTGAGCTTACAAACTGAATCCTTTTTTCCATATAAACAATGTCCAGGTGGAACTTCCATGTAAACATCTTCCAATAAATCCCCATATAAGAATGCATTATTGACATCCAATTGAAAAACCTCCCATTGTCTAACTGTAGCTACTGATAATAAGATTCTTACTGTTTGCATCTTGGCAACTGGTGCAAAAGTATAATAATAATCTTCTCCTTCAACCTGGGTATACCCATTTGCAACAAGTCTAGCCTTAAACTTGTCTATGCTTCGATTAGAGAGATACTTTATTTTATATACCCATCTACAACCAACCATCTTTTTGTGATTAGGTCTGGGCACAATGATCCCAGTTTTGTTTTATTCTAAGGCATTTAGTTCCTTTTGCATAGCTTCTACCCATCTGGAATCAAGTGCAGCTTGTTTATAAGTACTTGGCTCAACAAGACAAAGTTCAGTGACCTTTGAAGCACAAATTAGACCATACTTATCAGGTCTAAGAAGACATGAAGTCCAAATATTGGCAGCTGATACTTTTGAGGCTGAGTTGGTGTAATAATCTTTATGCCAAGTGGGACGTAATTTGTGTCTAGTAGATACTCTCAAAGATTGAGTAGGAGGAGCTACATCAACTGGTTGAGAAATAATGGATGGTGGTTCATCATGATGTGGTGAATCAGTACTATGATTAGTAGATGGAGGTTCAAAAGGAATATCAAGATCTGTAGTATTTTGAGCATCATAAGTATGATCAAGAGAAGTAAAGAAGTCAGCATTATCATCATCATTAATGCTTTGTATAGGAACATGAAACATGGGTAAAGATTGTACAGATAGGTTCTGGAAAGGGAAGACAGTTTCATGAAATGTTACGTGTCTTGATACATGAAACTTTCTGGTTGTAGGGTCTAGTAACTTGTATCATTTTTGATGAGGTGGATACCCTACAAAAATTGTTTTCATAGCTCTAGGTCCTAGCTTATCAGATGTATGAATTGACATATAAGGTAGGCATCCAAAACTTTTCAAATGGCTGTACATAGGGGCTTTGTCAAAAAGCTTTTCATAGGGACTCGCATTACCTAAAACAGTAGTTGGAATCCTGTTGATTAGGTAAGTAGCTGTAAGTAACCATTCTCCCCACAAGTTAATAGGAGCAGAACTTTGAAACCTCAAAGCTTTTGTCATTTCTAACAAATTTCTATGTCTCCTTTCTACACTTCCATTCTGCTGTGGAGTATTAGCATATGAACTTTGATGCATAATTCCATGACTAACAATTTTTTTTGACAACTCTTTGTTAAAGAATTGTCCTCCATTGTCACTTCTAATACACTTAACTTTAGTGATAAACTGAGTAAGTACATAAGAATGGAAATTTTTAAGTGATTGTACATCATATTGTTTAGTAGGTAGCAAAATTATCCACAAAGATCTGGTGCAATCATCCAATATAGTGAGAAAATATTTGCATCCATTAACTATAGGAGTTCTATAAGGACCCCAGAGATCACAATGTATCAAAGTAAAAGGTACATTAGCTAGAGACGTACTTGTAGGAAATGGTAGATTATATTGTTTTGCCAAAGGACACACTGGACAATGTAAATGAGACTTTGAAAACTGCACCACTTTATTCATGACCTTGACAGGAATGTGACCCAATCTTTGATGCCAAACATCTTGAATTATTTGTGAAGTAGCACATGTAGTAGAGCTGGAAATGGGAACCACATTACTTCCTTGTGTCAGACTTAAAGAAAGTTGAGTGTGGAAACCATCTGTGTACTGATATAGTCCATCTTTTAGATTACCAATGACCAATTACTGCTTCTTGAATTGGTCCTGTACAATACACCTGTCAACAGTAAAGATAATATTGCAAAGTGATTGTAAACACAGTTGACTGATGGATATTAAATTGAAGTTAAAATCAGGTACCAAAAGGACTCCATGTATAGTGAGTTATCTTGTTAACACTACTAAACCCATGTGAGTAACTATACATTTGGCACCATTTGGAAAATTCACAGTGACATTGTCATCAAGAGGTCTAACATAATGCATATAACTAGCTTCACAGCACATATGATTAGTAGCCCCAGTGTCTAAAATCCAAACAGACTGTGGAATAGAGTGTACAGTACTTAGAGAAAAGACTGTACCTGCTATGTTGTTGTCAGAATGAAAAATATTGGAATTCATTTGTTGAATGGGAGCTTGAGTTTGTGAATGCTGAGAATGTTGAGATACAGAAGATTGAGGCACATTATTCATGAGACACTGCATTTATCTTTGAAGAGCATCAAGTTGTTCCCTCCAAGTATCTGATGGAGAACATTGAGAGGACCATCAGGTCCAGATACTTGAAAAGCATTACTTCCTCCATTGTTGTTTCCATTATTTCCTCTAATTTCTTGGTTTCCACTGTGAGAGTAACCTTTTTGCTGACCATAAGTTCTTGGACCATTTGAGAAACCTCTTTTTCCTCTATTATTTGGATGGAATGGATGATCAGTTGGATATCCAACTAACTTGTAACACTTATCCTTCATGTGATTTTTCTTATGACAGTAAGTGCACTCCATAACAGTCTTATCTCCTTGTTTGTAGTTGTTTGCATTAGAACCACCAGCAAAATTAGGTTTAGAATTGTTAACCATCATAGCAATAGGAGTAGAGCTGTTACTGTGTGATTGCCTTTGTCTTTGCTCTTGTTTAATCAACATGAAGGCTTGATTAATAGTAGGCCAAGGATTCATCATGAGAAGTTGACCTCTAGCAGCAGTATAACTAGTATGTAATCCCATCAGATATTGAATTAGCCTCTTCTTTTCCATTTCTATCTCCCATTCTTTGGAAGCATTATATTTACATTGAATAACAAGCTCCAAGGCCTTTAACTCATCCCAAAATCCTTTTAGTTTAGTGAAATACACTTCCACTGAATCATGTCCTTGCTCTAGCTTATATAGATCCTTTTGAAGTTCATAAACCTTATGTCCAGTCACAACATCAAACCTCTCTTTTATTTCATTCCAAACCTCTGATGCACTATCTAAATAGCTCATACTACTACTAATTGAGTCTGAAACAGTGTTTAGAATCCACGTAATCACCATATCATTAACACGTTTCCATTGAGAAAATATAGGAGAAGTAGAATCAGGAGCTACAAAAGAGCCATCAATAATCCATAGCTTGTTTTTGGCAGAAAGTGCAATTGAAATAGACCTTTTCCATGTTGCATAATTCTCAGATCTAGTTAGTTTCTTGGATATTAGAATCATTCCTGGTTGATCATTGTTATGCAGAAACAATGGATGAGTATTGTTGTCAATATTACCTGAGCAATGTCCAGTTCCATCTGAAGTTTGAGATCTAGGGTTTCCAGAACTTTGAGATGTAGTCGCCATGGAAATAACTTGTTTACCAGCTACAATATCAGAAAAAGTGCTTTGAAGATGAGATTTGAACATACGCAAACAGATCTGTATAGCTAGGGTTAAGAAAACAGTGTAGGTTTTGATGTCTGAAACTTAGGGTTTTGTAGAAAAAACTGTAAGACTTAGAGATTTAGACAAAGAAGAAGAGAAAACGAGCGCATATATTTATTGTGGAAGCATGAGAGCTCTGATACCATCTTGAGTTCCGTACAACTCCATTGAAATGAAGCTTCAACTAGAAGAAATGTAAAGAGGAAGAAGAAAAGTATTATTGCTGAAAATAGTAATTGTTTTGTTTACAAGAGAGTTTGTTTCCTTATATACTACACCTATATATTTGTCTATCTGTATTTACAAAATGACAGCTCTTAGAAACTAAACAACTAACTAAATGGGTCCACATGCATGTGCAACTCCATACTGCAAGTCCATACTCCACCATGCTGTGTAATCAGCTGTTATCGACTTCACCATACTCCTGCATGTACCTGCATGTACTCCATGCAATCAAAACTTGATTCATCTACTCCAATAGAAACAACACATGCATTATATGTATATATTTCTTTGTTAGTGATCATCCTTTAGTCTTTCACAAGAATCCAGCCTAACTCCTGATTCAAGTACTACTTCTACTATGTTTTCTGGTTTTCTATTTGTATTAATGTTCTAAAAATTTCTAAATTCATTGGATTCACTACTCTATACATGCCTCAGGATAGGACAACTGCCTAGAGTCTGAAAGATATGGTAACTTCTTTGACTTCCACGAAACTAGATGACTTGTACAACAATGTTTTTGTTTCTGAAGCCATTATGTAGTTGAATGCTGAGAATTTAGACCTCTTAGCCTGGATACCATATTGGCTAGCCAATCTCAATTTCGAGCAATTACTAGGGAAATTCTCTACAAGCCTTTGACAAATGTGATCGTAGGTCATTTCTTTTATTTCAGGAGAACGCGCATTTTCGAGTTGCTGAGAGGGCATTATCTGTACCGGGAAACGTCACCTACAAGCTATGATTTTGAGAGTCAGATTTGAATGTGGTTCCAATTATGCATTACCAGATTTAAAATGAGTTCCCTTCGTGCTTGAGGCTGCGTGTCATTTTGTACAAGCTTGGCATAGTTGATGGTTCCTATGTCAAGCCTGATGAGAACTCTCCTCTCAAAAATCAATGGGAGAGAGTCAATGACATGGTCATAAGTTGGATCATGAACACAGTGTCTGATGAGATTAGTAATGGGATGGATTTTGTCAACTCTGCTAAGGAAGTGTGGGAGGAACTACATGATCAATTCTCTAGCATCAATGGTCATAGGGTTTACCAGATTCTGAAGGATTTACATGCTTTAGAACAAGGTGATAAGTCAGTTGAATTTTACTATCATAAGATGAAAAATCTTTGGGATGAATACACTGCATTAGAGCCATCTATCAAGTGCAAATGTGGATGTGATTGTGATGCTTATAAACTGCAAGAGGAGAGAGATCAAAGAAAGAAATTACTACAGTTTTTGATGGGACTTAATGAAAGTTTCTCTTCTGCAAGGGGACAAATTCTGATGATGAATCCCTTGCCTTCCGTTAATCAAGCTTATTCTCTTATTAAACAAGAAGAGAGACAAAGACAAGGTGCTGGTGTGATGGAAAGTGCTATGTTAGCAAGTACAAAGCAAGGAACACAGCAAAGCAATAGTGGAACCAGTGGAAGGTACAACAACAATTGTGGGAGCAATACTTCACAAACAAATGAGAAACCTAAGAAGCAGTTTCTAAAATGCACATATTGTCATAAGGAGGGACATATCAAAGAGAATTGTCATAAGGAGGGACAAACAACTCTAAGGATTCCTCTATCTCTCAAGTGACACCAACTCTTTCTATGGAGCAATTACAACAACAAGTTACTCAAATGAATCAACTCATGACTATGATGATGCATTCAAAGGAAGGGTATTCTTTTCCTGAGGATCACATACACAATGTTGCAGGTCTGGCTTACTCTATGCTATCTTTGATTCCTGTTAGTTTAAAAACACTGTGGATAGTTGATACTAGTGCTTCTAATCAAATGTGTAGTGATAAGAATCTGATGGTAAATGTCCAGTCCATTTCCAGTCCCTATCATATTGCTTTACCTAACAGCCAAACCATACTTGTTAAACACCAAGGAAATGTGATTCTCAGTCCTTATCTCACACTCTACAATGTTCTCTTAGTGCCTGAATTTAATTGCAATCTCCTTTCTGTTAGTAAATTGTCTCTTGACTCAAAATGTGTGGTTAAATTCAATTCTAATCAATGTATTTTCCAGGACCAGAACCAGTTGAAAACTCTAGCAACTGGTGCTGAAGAAGATGGATTATACTACTTCTCTCAGTCTTCTTCTCCAACCAATGTTTCAAGCCATGTCACTTCTTCTCAAGATAATGTAGCTTTTACTTCACATTCTGTCTCTGTAATCTCTAGTGAAAACTTGTCTAAACTTTGGCATTTAAGGCTTGAACATGCTTCTAACAGTGGTCTAGAACATGTTCCTTGTATTGGAAAACCATTATCTTGTAATAAAGATTGTCCAGTTTGTCCATGTTCAAAACAAACTATGCTATCTTGTCCTCATCATAGTGATTCTCATTCTATATCTATATTCTCTTTGATTCATATGGACATATGGGGTCCATATCATGTTGCAACTAATACAGGCTGTAAATATTTCTTTACTCTTGTTGATGATTGCTCTAGGGCTACTTGGACTTTTCTAATGTCCAGTAAAGAAAATGTTTTTCAAATATTCAAAAATTTCCTTTCATACATTTCTAATCATTTCCATGTATCAATTCAAACTGTTAGAACAGATAATGGGAGTGAATTCATCAATCAATACATAAAACCATTCCTTGCAAATTTAGGCATTCAACATCAAACTTCATGTACTAAAACCCCTCAACAAAATGCCAGGGTAGAAAGTAAACACAAACACCTTCTTGAGGTTGCAAAAGCTCTTAGATTTCAATCCGGTTTACCTATTAAATACTGGGGAGAATGTGTTCTAACTACAACCTACATTATTAATCTTCTTCCTACACCTATTCTTAATCACAAAACTCTATATGAGATACTCTTTCAAAAGAAACCTGATTACTCCCATCTAAAATCTTTTGGATGTCTATGTTATGCCTCGATACATACAAATGACAAGTTTTCTCCTAGAGCAATCCAGTGTATCTTTGTAGGTTATCCTCATCTACAAAAAGGGTACAAGTTGTTAAGACTTGACAATTATTCAAGGATTATTAGCACGCATGTCAAATTCCATGAACACATTTTTCCATATCACTTGAATTCATCAGCTTCTAAACAATTCTTACAACATGATACATCCAGTTCTTATTCTTTCACAACTGGCTAAACAACTCTATTCCTTCATCTAATGATAACATTCCAGTGTCTTCTCCTATACATAACTCTTCTATTTAAGCAAATTCTTATAGTTTACATACTCCTATTGCATCTCCAAGTTCAACATCTGTGGATTCTATTTCTTCTTCTTCACCTGTACCTCCTTTGCCAACCAAACAAACAGTGCCACAACCTTCTAAACAATCTTCAAGAACCATTACCAGACCTTCATGGTGGAAAGATTATGTGTTACCTGATGGACACACTAATATTGCCACAACTTTGTCTCAATATAGCTTTGATTTACATCTTGTACACCACAGTTTTGATCCAGACAATCAAATTTTCATTGCTTATGCTAACAATGTTTTAGAACCTGGACATTACCATCAAGCTATCAAAGATCCTAAGTGGATTGAAGCTATGCAGAAAGAATTGATAGCTTTAGAGTCAAACAACACCTGGACACTTGTTCCCCTTCCACCTGCCAAGAAAATAGTTGGATGTAAATGGGTTTTTAAAGTTAAATATCTACCTAATGGCCAAGTGGATAGGTACAAAGCCAGATTAGTAGCTAAGGGATGCACTCCATCCCTTGGAGTAGATTATCATGATACTTTTGCACCTGTGGTTAAAATGGTTACTGTTAGAACATTATTAACCATTGCTGCTACTAAAGGTTGGTTTATTGAACAATTAGATGTGAATAATGCCTTCCTACATGGTGACTTGCAAGAAGAAGTGTATATACAGTTACCTTTGGGCTATTCTAATACACCAGGATTAGTGTGCAAACTCAACAAATCACTGTATGGATTGAAACAAGCATCTAGACAGTGGTTTGCTAAGCTTACATCAGTTTTATTGGAAAATGGTTACAAACAGTCCTTACTTGATTATTCTTTATTCACTTTTAAACAAGGTTCTATGTTCATTGCTGTTGTGGTGTATGTAGATGATATCCTTGTTTCAGGAAACAACATGGAAAAGATCCAGTCACTTAAGAAACTATTAGATGATAAATTCAGTATCAAGGACTTGGGAGCCATTAAATATTACTTGGGATTGGAAGTTCACAGGTCTAAACATGGGATCTTTGTGAGTCAACAAAAGTTCATTTCAGATTTGCTACAATCTATGGGAATGTTGGATTGTAAGCCTCTTGTTGTACCCATTGATCCTCATCTCAAGTTGCATGATAATTCTCAGTCTGGAGAGTTACTTGAAGATGCTACTGCATACAGAACTATGGTTGGAAAGTTACTCTATCTAACATCTTCAAGGCCTGATATTGCCTTTCAGTTCAAATGCTCAGTCAATTCATGCATGCCCCTAGAACTATACATCTTCTTGCTGGTAAAAGAGTACTCAGGTATCTCAAATGCACCATTGCTCATAGTTTATTTTTCCCTTCTAATAATTCTCTCAAGTTGCAAGCATATAGTGATAGTGACTGGGGAGGTAATGCTATGGATAGAAGGTCAGTTGGAGGGTACAGTTTTATGCTTGGTAATGTTGCCATTTCTTGGAGATCAAAGAAGCAGTCAGTAACTTCAAGAAGCTCGGCAGAGGCTAAGTATAGAGCACTTGCAGATGCTTCTTGTGAAGCTATATGGCTCAAGAATTTGTTTGCTGAGTTTCAGTTGTTAAATAAGGAGCCAATTCCATTCTTTTGTGACAGCAAATATGCTGTTGATCTCACTGCAAACCCTATCAATCATGCAACGACTAAGCATATAGAGATTGACTGCCATTTTACTAGAGAGAAGATCATGTTATATCAGTTCAAAGGGGGCTGAAGATTATAGCAAAGATAATGTGATATTGAGTGCAAATAAGAAGGAGTTAAGTCACAAGTTAAATCTTCCATTTAGGCAAACAATGCCTTGTTGAGAAAGGGTTGTTAGTAGTTAGTTAGTGGAATTCCAGCTGCACTTTCCACTAACTAATAGATATAGATATAGCTATTACACATTTATGATTGAGTAATCATTGTATATAATCAACATTTATTTCCGTGTACAATCATTAAGCAATAATGAAGTATTGATTACATTCCATTTTCTCTCTCTCATTTCCTCTCTCTCTCCAAGATTCCTGGAGAAGCTTTGCAAGCTCACTGCTGCATTCATGGCTTCCATACATGAAATCATTATAATCTTATATTTTGATTATGCGATTTTAGGTTTTATTACTGTTCATCAAGACACAGAGACCATTAAGTAATTCAGGTATGTGTTCAATATATTTGTGTGTAGTGATTCTAGTTAAATCCCAAGGTCGATTTGACATTACATTTTACCTGCCCAGCATTTTTGTTGCATTTACTTTTTTCTTCTACATTGTAAAGTTAATTATTGATGATAATGTTACATATGTGTATTGGCGATATTGACATTGTATAATGGATAATGAATCAGACAACAACGAGATCATCATATCATGATGTGGTGAGAGTATCGGAGATTGAGAAGGTACTGGATATTAGTGGAGTGCAGACATATGTTATAGACAGTGCCAGATTATTCTTTCTGGATGAGAGGCGTCAACTTAAATCTGCAAAAGGATTTTCTCATCTTTGTGAAATCTGTGGTCGGACCCTTCTCGACCATTCCGCTTCTTTTCACTTGGCTGTAAGGTGTATATTGCTTATTTAATTCTAGAATTTTATTCTTTCTCTCTATATATATTGATTACATGATGATTTAGCTTGAAGGAAGAAAAAATCTATAGCTAATCACAAGTTTTAGTTAATAACGAAGTGTTATTATTGCTAATTACAAGAAGTCAATATATTTCTAATCACACTTCTTTCTTATCTATTTCAACATTGGAAGTCAATCCTTTTTTTTGCTGATGGTGATGCCGGTGGTCAATACTGAGTATTTGAAACAAATTAATAAGGCTCATCGTCATCTCCGCGCTTTCATGTCCAATAAGAATTGTGCTCCTATCATTATCATTGTCTGTTTATTATTCCCTTCGTTTTGTTGTTTTTAGATAAAACGAACAAGTTTTAGAAATAAAATTAATATTTTGGCAGGTTAGATTATCAACTCACCCAAAACCTTGAGGTGATTGGACATGTTAATCCAGTCTTGAAGATCTACCTTGGAGATGTGTTTCTAGGTCCGTCCGGCTCTAGTTGCAACAAGAGAAATAAATCTTCTATGGACTAGTTATTTTGTATACTTTTAGACTTGAGGAATATTGCTTAGTGTTTCCGCTTTATATATTTATTTACTTGGAGTATTGTGTTATCTTCTTGTCGATGATGATGTAAAGGTGGTTCAGAAGTTTTAAGTTTGTGGATCAATTGGAAGCATGATATAATTATAAAATTTGTTGTCATTAACAGGACATTAGTGTTGCAATTAACATCAATGTATGTAATTAATGACTGCTAAACATGTCATCATTAACATTAAATCCGTTGCAAATAATTTAAAATTTTTGTTGCATATCGCCAATAAAAGTGTTGCCTATGACTTACAAAAGCATTATTATAATATTTGAGTTATGTTGCAATTAATATAAAATATATTGCAAATAAGTGGATATATGTTACTCAAATATTGTGAAATATGTTTCCATATCTATAGACAAGTGTTACAAAACACCAATAGATGTTGCAATATAATCTGTTGCAATTAATGATAAAATGTAGCAACAAAAATGTTGCCACTGCTCTCTGAAGCAACAAATACTTCAGTGTAGCAATAATAAAATAATGTTACCTTAGACAAATATGGCAACAATTTAACCGGTGTTGCAATAGGTAATGAAAAGTGCTGCCTTTTCCATCTTCGGCAACGTTAAAAAAACCGACACTTTATTTTTTACAAAAATGTTGCCTTGTAGTCTATCACAACATTATTAGTATCTATTGTAACAAATTCAATTTGTTGCGTAAAGCCATCTATGGTGTAGTGAGTATTCTGTCAATTATGTAAGTTAGGGATGGCTAGCAAAAAATTCCGAAAACTGTATACAAGCAAATGAAAGTAATCAGAAAGGCTTGGTAGAGTTAGCCTCTACTAGAAAATAAACTTAGTACTAACCGGATCCGCCTTTCCCATCACCTTAAGGTTGAGAGAATTGTTCGTCTACCATGATCTTTTCAATCATTTGGCCTTTCCAATTATTTCACCTAGGGGAGTGTTAGTACTATATGATCCGATTACATGGTGTTTCCCGCATTAACTTTAGATTTCCGGACAATGGTCATCCATCAAACTTCACATGAACTTAAAGTATATATGCTCAAAATGTTTACTCTAAAATATATAACATCATACTTTCAAAGAATTGTTTGTGTACACTATTGATATATTCTTAATTAACACATACTTTAACAACAGTTTCCTTGTTAAAAAGAAAATTTCTAGGCTCCTGAGCTTCACATATAGTGCCTATAATTACAACTTGAAGGAGGTTGAATTTGGGGCAGCCAAGTTTGAGCTTTCCACCTCACCTTATCAGTTGAGATACCCCAAGGAGTTTAATTAACATAGTTGTTTTACATTCAGGTGAATTCATCTCCAGCACACATTAGGGATCCTCCATTAGGTCCTCATGCTTTTCACCATCTTATGAGTACAAAGAACATATGTTTTATACACATGATCGGTACGCCTACCAAAAATATATTTGATCTTTGCGCCTATCATTCTTCTCTAACTGTCATTTATTTACAAGCCCCAGGGACGGATCTGCTGAAGAATTTTAGAGATGGAGGAAAGCTTTTACAGCGATGCAGTATCATAAAGGAGGCAAGAATGAACTTTGCCTGATGACATTGAGCGGCCAATGTCAGTTGGTACCCGAAGATGAATAGTGCTACTACCTGCTATCAAATTCTATACTGAAACAGAGGTTCTTTTATCTGTGAGGTCTGAGTCATGAGTCCAGTGTTTATTAATATCTACGCCTTTTGATTTTATTGTTTGGAGGTCTATGCAGAAGCTTGCCTTCTAGCTCGACATATTAGGTTTGCCATGGTTGTATCTCAGTACTATGCTAATATAAATGTTACACTACCTCCATCCCCTTGTATTTGTCCATTTGATTATTTTTTTTTTCTTCTTTTAAATAATAATATAAATGTTATACTTTTATTTAGAAAAAAATTAAAAAATAATATAGTTGCATTCAAAAAATTAAATGATAAATAAAAGGATGGAGGAATTATCATATAGATGCAGATAAAAATTTCAAATGAAATTAAGGAAATAAAGGAAGAATGAAATGGAAAAAAAAGAAAGAAAAAAGAAAAAAAGATATTAACAGGTACTTAAAAATAATTAGAGATATTAGAAATAAATAGAAAAATCTAAATATGATATACGATTTTCTATAATATATAACCTAATTTATGTGCTCTTGGGTATTTTGAAAATATGATTAACTTAATGTTCTTGATTAAGAAAACTTAAAATGTATTAGTTTGTTTTCCAAAGGAGAATACAGTAGAACCTCACTACAGTAATATCATCGGGACTGGAGAAAAATATTATTTTATGGAGGTTATTCTTAAATAGAGTTGTATATATAAAAAAATTTATAAAATAATAAATATATGTTATATATATTTAAAAGAATATTTAATCATATTTTAAACTTGTAAAATTAAGATATATACAAGATACAAGAATTTTAAAGAAGTAAATGTTTGAAATAAAAGATAATGATGTACCAACAGTTTGGCCTAGTGGGAAAAGGACTGGACCACCTTGGGCGAATTTTGAGCTTGTGAATGGAGCCTCCCCCGAAAGGGGCCTGACAAAGCTCGAAGGTGGATTAGTCGCCAGTGGGCGGAAACCACCTCCCAAAAAAAAAAAAAACTTCAAGCATGTTCCGTAGAAATATTTTCAATTCAGAGTTGGAAATATTTTCAATTCAGAGTTGGAAATATTTTCGATTCAACAAGAAGACAATTACGCTTGTGATAATATAAAAGATTAAATCATTGATGGTACAGGCGATTTTATTTAAATTTTTACATCATCTAAATTTAATGTATTTTTAAATTTTATATAATTATATAAAATATATAATATAATATATTTTATTATTATGTGAGGTAAATTTCTTAATAATGTTCCTTAAGAAAGTATAGAATATTATATTATAAAATAGAGGTTATTCATATTTATAACTGTTCCCAAATTGGGACCAGTACTGGGACCAATACGTTTTATTCTTATAGAGTGTTATAAATAGTTTATTCAGAGTATTCTTAGGTTCTACTGTATATAGGAAAATATATTTTTCTTATAAAATTTAAAATTATATTATATTGACGCCTGGAAAAGGTAGTATAAGTATTATACCGCGTTCTCAAGTTCTACTTGGTCCTGCTTGATTCAACTCATTGTTTGGTAAAGGTTTGCTATTATCAAACAAGAATTAATGTCGCTGAATTATAATTTTAACTTGTCCACATTAGGCAGATATCGGTCTTTTGTTGTTAACATCACACAATGTACTCTAACTTCTGCCCTAACTTTGGCTGATTCCTAATTGCAAGTACTGGCGTAAATAGAAGGATACAAACTCTGTAAAAACTAATCTTGTCCCATTATCTTAACTAATTCTTTTGGCATGTTTCCTATTTAAATTTGTTTGGTAGACATGTAAAGGTCTTTTGTAGATTGCTACAGTGGAGATTCTTGGTGAATCTTTATGTTTTATTTGAATTTTTATGTGTTAGCTATAAGATAATTCCTCCATCCTTTTACTTATATAGAAAATATACTATTTTTCATAAAATCTAAAATTTCACTATATTGGTACTTAGGAAAGGTAGTATAAGTATTATACGGCGTTCTCCAATCCTAAGAATTCCTGCTTGATTGAACTCATTGTTTGGTATAGGGTTTGCTACTTCGTAGCTGATTTTGCAGTTCCCTATTTCTTACTCCTATATATATCTATGTATCTATATATAACATTATACTCTTGTTGGTTTACTACATTTCTTCTAGCTAGTGTTTCCAAACTAAAGAAACACACTTGATTTAAAAGCGCATATGCAGAGCCAAAGACACACAGTTGATTGTGTAAATCTTTGAACTTCCTCGCTTCATTTTGCTTCTGTAAAAATGGCTAAAAGACCCTGATCAATCTTCTCTTTACAAACTGTTCCATCTGAAGTAATGTTCATCATCCTCAGCCATTGTTCTTCCTTCTTTGATTTCGCAAAAAAATTCTCCGAGTGGAAGGAAGGCAAAGACTTGCAAACTCAAGCTGAATTTCTTAATCAGTTTGAGTTAGTTAAGTTTTTGCCTACGGGTCAACTGAATTTGTTCGATACCTTCCTTCAATATGCTTGTCTCTTGGGTCATTAAGATGCTCTATTTTATGACCCAGTTCAAAACCTTTTTCTTCATGTTCGTGTTCAAAATAGTTTATCGAGATTGCAAATGCTTGCAGAACAGGGGCATAAGATTTCAGGTTTTGCATGGAATGTATTTTCG
>JAUEJK010172122.1:0-10813 GCA_032274865.1 Eryngium alpinum
AACTTAATAATAATTTAATAAAAATCTTAATTTATAATTAAATTCTTATTTAAATTTAAATTCTAATAAATTCTATAAAAATAAAAATAAATTATATAATAAAAATAAAAAAAAATTAAAATAATTTATTAAATTTTATAGTCGTCCGTGCGTTTGCACGAGATTCATGCTTGTATAAATTAATATTATATTCATTAATAACATCTATTACTTAATATATTTTTCGGTCCAATTACACTGAGTGTATTTTCTAGAATTAATAACCTCTTTAAATTAATAAAATTTTCAATTCTGAAATTACTAATTTACACAAATTTTATCATACAATGCGTCTAAATTTATATAAAAAATTCTAATTAAATATCTTCAGAATTTTTTAAAATTTAATAAAATATCAACTAATATACTAAAGGCTTTATCTAATCCTAACATCCACAAATTCCTTAAATCCAAATAATTCTTCTAAAATTCAGATTAAATACAATCTTCTAAAATTATGATTTAGATAATATTAGATTTAATATAAAATTGCTCAAGCCCCATCAAGCCAATCATTTCCTGTATTTTGTTGTTCACACTCGTGTCTTTGATCCATTACATCGTCCTAGAAATTATTATTATGTTCAATCTCAATGTCCAAGTTGTTGTCATGGTCGATTAGATCCATAACCTCAACAGGTACCACATCAAAAGAAAAGTGTCTAGTAGAATGAAGAAGTCCAACTCTCGCCAATTGCTTAGAGACACAATTTACTTGAGGTTTCCAAAGCCTCACCACCCTACTGTTGGCATCTTCGAGCATTTCTTGAATTTTATACAACAGAACTTTCACCCTATCATCCTCAAAACTGTTCTTGTTCACAATCGCTTGATACCTAACTTCATCAGAGAGTTCTAGATGGAGACAAACCACATTGTGCTCATCGAAGGGGTCCTGAATGTCCAGCGCAAGCCTAATACTTGTCATGCAAGCCCTTAGGATAACAAGAGCTGGGTCATTCACACCCTCAGTTCCCGAGAATCCGGCAACAAAATTTCCGTGATGATCTCTGATCACCCCCCAACCCTATTGGTGTTACCCATATGAAGAGGAACCCCATCATCCGAAGAAAAAGAGCTAGCCACATTGATTTTAGAAAGTCTATAGCAGTCTTTTTCCATACGAAAGACACCATTTTCGAATGGAAAAAAGGAACGGATGAATTAGAGAGAGAAAGCGAGATATGGAGAATAAAATAGGGTTTAGACAAGTCTGTACTTATAGCCTCTAGATCTCCTTCTCTCCCTAGGTAATAATTAAAACCCCTTAAGCATGCCTTAAAATTTTCTTGGAACTCAACAAAACTAATACTCTATATCCTCATAACTTACTTGAACACGGCATGTCTTTTGGCTTTCTTAATAAGCGTGTGTACCACTTAATATTAGCATCAGACATGCAATATAGATTGTCTTTGTAATCCTTGTTGGGCCATAAAATGGGCTTTTTTATTTACCAGCCTATTGATGTGCCAGAATTTGCAATCATGGGCCTACGTGATTTCCTTAATCAAATTCCACAAAGGGTCTTTAGATATACAGTAGGGATTACAAGCCCTTTTGGCTAAAGAAATGGTTGATTTCAAATCCAAAAAAAGTTTAACTGCTTGTGGTCCAATTCTTTTTTGCAAATTTCGCTAACCATGAATAACAAGGCTTGTCCTTCTGCTAACGATGCATTGCCAGCAGAGGTAGGACCTGAGAATATGAAAATGATATTACCTTCATCATCCTTGATGAAACCCTCAATTGCAGCTTGCACAGAGGATGTAATGGAAGGATTACATGCAGCGTCGATGGATATTTTCCACCCCACTGCATTATCAATTGACTTCCTACCAAATAAGCTATCCAATTTATCTCTTGATTGATACCAAGCTCTAGGGTTGTGTAAACAATTATTTCTCTCATCAGGATCCAATATTCCAGAAGCTTCAGACCATTCCCTTATGCGTTCTTTTATCAAAAAGACAAAGTCATTTCTGGACATGAGTTTGCTTTTGAATGAGCATTCATTTCTTGCTAACCATATTGTCCATAGGGCAATTGCAATGAATAAATTCCAGCCATTTTTGGACCATTTAGAATGAAATAGATTGAACCAACCAAAAGGTGGTGGATTATTGTCATCCCATATCAAGTTAGACACTCTCCACCAAGAATGAGATATGTCTTTGAACCAGGAGGCTAGGGTACATTCATAGAAGATGTGCTTAGTATCTTTTTCGTTATTTTTACACCAGCTACATAAATACCTACCTTGTAAATATATCTTTCTTTTCTTGAGATTTACCTTTGAAGGCAGAATGTTGAGTGCGAGCTTCCATAGAAAAATCTTTACCTTAGGTAAGCATTTGAAGCCCCAAATGGACATCCATCTCTTATTCAGGGTTGAATCCTCCAGATTTTTATTATATATCACCAATTTTCAGGACTTTGTTTGTGTGTATCCAAAATAATGAGTCTTTTAACACAGTAAACTTAACTTTCTTGAAATATGAAATGATCAATTCCCAGTTAAGAAGTTCCTTGCATGATGGAGATCTTCTCCAAAGAGATGAGTCATTTAGTTCACCCCTATTAAAAGATTCTGCCATTGATCTCAAGTTGACATTTTTAATTTTAAAAGAGAGTAAAGCTTTTTATACCTGTTACACAGGATACCAAGGTCTGACCGGTGATCCTCCCAAAAGGAGATGCTTTTTCCATCTCCAATGCACCATTTAAAATTCTCAAACTCAATGTAATGAGCTAGTTTTTGCACTTTGTGAGGTGAGACTATAGCCTTGAGGGTGTTAGAAGAAGTTGATGGGATATTCCATTCTTCAACTTTTTCTTTTAAAGCCTTTCCATAAATTTTTTGCAGTACCCTTCTCCATAAAGAATCCTTGTTGCAAATCCATTTGTAGGTCTATTTCGAGAGAAGAACAGTGTTTTTGTTTTCCAAAAGGCCCAGCCCTAGACCTCCATCAAACTTATTTTTACAAACTTTCCCCCAACCAACCAGATGAAGCTTCTGGATTCTTTATCCTGATTCCATAAGAAGTTCCTTCTTATTTTATCCAGTTCCTGAATTATAGCTTTGGGGATGATAACTAACTTCATCCAATAAATTGAGAGACTGTTTAAAGTTAATTGTATCAAGATAGATCTGCCAGCCAGGGAAAGATTATCCTTGTTCCAGTTGTTCAGTTTCAATCTGAATTTATCCACAAGAGGTTTCCAAAAATATGATACACCTAGGTTAAAACCTAGATGATTCATTAGCCAGCCTCCTTTAGCACAATTTAGGATCTTCTTCCACTTTAGAGCCAAATCTTTCTCAACACCAAAGGAGTACAGGCAGCTTTTGTCAAAATTTATCTTTAGGTCAAAAGTATGTTGAAAGCACTCAAGAGTTTTTTTCAAACCAATGATTGAATTTTCTTCTGCTTCTAAGAAAATAAGATAATCATCTGCAAACTGCAGAATTGATAATTCTAAATCCTTTTTACCAATTAGGATGCCTTTATAAATCCCACACTTAATAGCCTTTTTTATGAAATCATTGAAAGCTTGGGCTACAATGTTAAACAGCATAGGAGACAAGGGATCACCTTGTCTTAAACCCCTTTCTGGATTGAACTATTTAGTTAGAGATCCATTTATCAAAATGGATATTCTTACAGATGTGACACATTCCTTCACCCAACCTATCCATTTTTCTGAGAAATTCATCTTTTCCATTACTGAAAAAAGGAAATCCCAGTCCAAATAATCAAAAGCTTTTTGGAAGTCCAGTTTCAAAAGAAGTCCCTTTTTCTTTTTTCTTTTGAGCCAATTAATAGCCTAATTAGCTATCAGGATGTTATCATAAATAAATCTCCCTTTTATGAATGCGGATTGTTCTTCGGCAATTAGGCTATCCAATACTGTTTTTAGCCTGTTTGCCAAGATCTTAGCCACAACTTTGTCGGAAGAGTTCAATAAACTGATAGGCTTGAAGTCACCAACATTTGTAGTATTTATTTTCTTTGGGATCAAAACCAGAAAAGAAGAGTTGTACCCCTTTGGTTGCTTGGTTGATTCCAAAAACTTCTTCACAAATTCATAAAACGTTTCTTTGAAAAAGCTCCAGCAGAACCTGAAAACCTTAAAATTCATGCCATCTGGCCGAGGAGCTTTATTAGGGTTACAATCTAAGATTGCATTTTCAACTTCTTCCATTGAACAATGTTTTTCGAGAAAGCTAGCTCTATCACCATGGAGTCTTGGTAGTTCTAGGTTGTCAATCTTAAACCAAATAAACTCTTTCTTCCCCCTGAAGAATTCTTTGTAATGATTCAGGAAAGCATCTTTGATTTTGTTGGGGTCTGAGATTATATTTCCTTTATCCATTATAGCTGAGATATTTGTTTTGGACCTCATCTTTTGAATGGCTCTATGAAAAAATCTTGTATTTCTGTCTCCTTGTAAGATCCACAACAATCCTGCTTTCCTTTTGAGCAAATTATCCCTTTCATTGTAGAGAAGCTTAAGATTTCTTTCTGAGATTACAATCTCTTGTATCCTATTCCCTCTCCTTGCTTGATCAACTTCCTTCTCCATCTATTTAATTCTATTGAACACATCACCATTGATATTTCTATTCCCGTCATTAACTCTTTCTCAAAGTTTTTTGAAGGCAAAAGAGAAGTTTAAAAAGTTTCCTTTCATAGCCAATTCAGACTGCCAGAAATTTTTAACCAAATCTCTAACTTCCATTTTATCTAACCAGTGATCAAAAAACCTAAATGGCTTGGGGCCCCAATTCTCCTTGCAAGGTTTTAACAGAATAGCAGTATGGTCTGAGTGTTTCTTACTTAGACTTAAGCAACAGCATGCAGACTCTGCAGTCCATTGAAGATTAAGAAGAAATCTATCCAATCTGCTTTTCTTATTATCTAGTCCAAATCTGGCGAAATTTTCTAATGAAATAGGGACTTCCATCAAGCCCATGTTCTGGACAAAAGAATTGAACAAGTCCATATTTCTTTGCGAGTGCTTACAATTGAAACATTCCATGCTGTTTCTAATGCAGTTCCAATCCCCCGCAAGACACAATAGTAAATCCTTCCATAGTTTCAATTGATTCGATAAGGATTCAAAGAATATTACATTTTCTCTTGCAACATGAGGTGCATATACATTAAAGTAAAAAAATCTTTTGTTTGAACTTGAAACTTCAAAAAGACATCCAATCCAGTTCTGAGATTCAACTACTTGTATCAGTTTTATCTCACTTGACTTCCACGAAATAAGAATACCTCCTAATAAACCCTTTGCATTACTATGGATCCAACTATTTGCATTAGATTTCCAAAGGAAGTTGTTAAGATTGTGATTCCACTCATTTCTTTTTATTTCTTGAATACATCATATCAGTGGTTCCTTTTGCTGTATTAAGTTCTGGAGATTATTTCTGCTTAGGTCAGATCCAAGACCTCTAATGTTCCATGTAAGAATTGAACAATTCATAATAACAGTTATCCCTTACTTTTTATCCAAAAAGCCAATCTATGCTTCCTCTGATAGGGTCTTATTGACTAGTTCCAAACCAAGGATTTTCCCCACTTGAAAGAGACCTTGATTATCATCATAAATGTGTAGCTTTGTGCTAGCACCTTTTTTTTTGTTTTGAAGTTTTGCCTTTTTCTATTAAAATGATTTTTGAAGCTGGTTGATCTTTTCCTTTGTCTTCTTCCGATTTTTATTCTGAATTTATTTAGTAAGCCACATATCTCCTCCTCCAACTCCGATGAGAGACTCATCCATTCTTCATTAGTGAGTTGGCTTCTGTTTCATTGGTCCTTCAAATTTAACCATTTTTCTTTTTTCTCAAGCTTCTTATATTTCAAAATTAATTCTTTAGAGTTCGATTCTTGAGAAGGAAATGAGAAAGGAGTCATGTACGACACAATCCTTTTATCCTTTTCCAGATTAGGTGTGAGGATCAAATTATTTACTTCTTGGTTAGATGACTCTGGAACGATAGTATCTAAAGCTGAGAAGATTGAAGAAACTTGTTTACCTTTATTATCCATATCAATATGTGAGAGGAAGCAGTCTAGGCTCTCTTTCTTATCTGAGGGATTATTTGAGTTTTCCTCCTCTATCCATTTATGACTCCATGCTTTAGGGACTTCCTTTAATTTCACCAGGCATTCTTCATTGTTTGCTAGGTTTGTTTTGTAAAGCAGATCAATGTGATCCTCTCTTGTCGTGGCTATCTTGCACATAATTGTTTCAAATCCTTTTTCAAACATGCTTTCCATATTATGGTCAATGATTCGACCAATGTGCTTGAACAAAACATTCAGATTCTCCATGCTATAATATATAATGGGTATTCCTCTACATTCAATGATGCACACTCTATCCGGTTATAAAAGATCCAGATTTGCACTATGGATGTTTTTAAACCAATTACCAAACATAGACCAACTTTCTTTTAACGTCAGGGGCTCTTTTAACTTTATGATGCATCTTCCGTCAGCAATTAAGAAAATGTTACAACCTTGAATTCCATCTCTTTTCAGCTCTACCTTTATCTTTTCTACTTCATCCAATGGTTCAGCCACAAAAGAGTTCAATAAGGTTTTTTTCAAACCTTCATTTTTCTTTAGCACGACACCCACATTATCAATAATCTTACGAGTACTAACGTTCTTTCTTATAGAAGGTGATTTAGCTGAGAAATCCTCAAATTGTTTTCAAAACCCTCCTTTATTTTATTATCATCACCATGCGGTGTGTGTTCCCCCCGCGAGTTCATTGCGTTTCCTATTATTCTCATTCTCTGTTAATTCACTCTTTAATTTTGCTACTGAAGCTACCAACTTCATACCTCTAAAAATTAGACCATTGAGCTCCGATATTATAAGGTCCCTATCCTTCTCATTTTTTACTTGAATGAAGCCAAACTTGCTATTTGTTTTTTGTTCTTTCTCCTTGGTATGATTATATCCTTAACTATAACTTTGTCTTTCAATAATAACCAAAGATCACCTGCCCTTAATCCATCTTGAATATTATTGAGAAAGACAGTTGGAATCAGTACCTTTTGTTGTCTTCTTTTCCTCACGACGACTCAACATTCCTTGTTATTTTGTTTCTGATTGTGTAGGTTTGAGAGATTGCTCTTTACCGATTGCTCTTTACCACTTGTGCGTATGTTCTTCTATATGATCTTTGTTTTTCTTCTACTCCTGTTTGTTTTTCCCACGATCTTTCTTGGGCATCACAGTAAGCTCTTTTCCCTGAATGACACATAAATTGATCATTTCTTTGCTTGAAATTTTCATCCACGATCCAATTTGGACGATGGAATTTGAATTGAGAAACTCCCTCTCGATCGCCGACTGTTCCTCTCCTCATCCTCTCTTTTTAATAAAAAAATATTAGAAATTAATTTATAAATTAAGTTAATTTAATATAGAACATGCTTTTTCCTAAAGAATCTCAAAGTGCAGTTATCAAAGTGATAAATTATAAAGTGCAGTCATCAAACTGCAAATTTGGTGAAAGTGAAATCATCAAAGTACATTTTACTCTCATATTTATTAGTACTCCATAGCGTCTATAATGTTAGATTTTTTAATTTAGAAAAAATATTTAAATTAAAAGCTTTCTATATTATTATCTAGGCAGTGTTCCAAAAGTCTCTGATTTAATCGATTAATCATCTGATTAATTGCTAGAGGCTCCTCTACCGATTTTATTTTCCGATCAATCATTTTTTACCGATTTTATTAATATATTATTAAATAATTATTAAATTAATTAATTTTAATATATTATACATTATCATATACATTTTTGATAAAATAAATATATATTATTAATAAAACTTATTTAAAAAGATAAAAATATACTTAAAAAATAAAATTAACATATTTTTGTATAATATTATATTAGTAATATATTAATATAATTAAATTATATCCGATTAGTTTTCTGATTAATCTTTCCGATTAATCTTTCCGATTAATCTTCGATTTTCCGATTAATCGCTAGGCGGTCACTCCACCGACTAAGACCGATTAGCGATTTTTAGAACATTGTATCTAGGTATAATTAATATATTAAATTTGTATTAATTTTATTTATTTATTTAATTAATTCTAATATATATCATAAACTATTTATATAATTCCAATGTATATTTTAATTATTTTACACAATTCCAATACAAATTACATAATAATTATTAGAATATTTATCGTTATTCATCATTTATTCATATAAATTATAATTTTTTTTTTAATAAGTATGCAAAAAATTTAAAAAAGTCAATATTGAGGACCAGATGGAGTATCATCTTATTGGGGTTTGAGGGAGATTATCTATTATTTTTGTTTTACTGGTGATTTTAAAATTTTTTTAGAGTTAATTAATTTAAATTTTAAGAGAGAGAAATTGTTCTTCATTATTGTCTTAAATTTCTAAAATCTTTGATTCTCATCATTTTTAATTTTAAGGTTTGAGATCTGCACGAAAATTAATTTTTAGTTGAATCTACAGATTATTCGTGAAAATTTATTTTCTTAAATTTTGATCTTCTGAATATATAAGTTGAAGGGTATCATATATGGTTATTCTTATGGATCTTATGTTATGTTTTTTGAAGTTTAGAACTTACCTTTTTCATTTTCTTATAATAGATAGTTTGTTACATGTGAGGCATGATTTTATCTGAGATTTTTGGGGGCCATATAAAGGCTTATGGATTATATTATCATAATAATGTCTAGAATTTGTCTAGTAAGATGCCATAGATTATGGCATTTGTTATGATATTAATTATATCTAACAAAATTTCAGTTAAGCGACTAACCAAAGGGACCTCTTTTGGTTAGAAGTTTCCTTTTCGCATATTATTGATGTACTTATACATTTAGTTTTATGTTTTTTTTAGTTTGCATATAACTTATTTTTCTTTATTTTACTGTCTTTCAGATTTTCATTAATGAACCATTAGCTAATGATAGAAGCTGAATGAGAAGAAGAAGAAGAATGGTTGCAGGATTTAATGTAGGATATCGTGTACTCATTTATTAAGGTGTTATTGTGAAATATAAATGAGTTCACAAATATCTTGCAGAAGGGGGGTTGAATGCAAGAATTTATCTTTTTAAACTTTTTAAACTTAAAGGAATATACTGAATCAAAAATGAACTGAATCGAATTAACTCAGTGAGATGTAAAAGACTGAAAGTAAAGAACACAAACAAACTATCAACAATATAAAGTTATATTGATGAAAATAAGATTTTTTCCTTCTTTAAAAGGCTACACACACATCTCTAATAATGGAGCTTCTTGGTTCTTCACTCAGTACAAAGATTTCTCTCTACTAAACTTCTGAATGAAAAACTTACAAGGAAAGATAAGCCTGATACAAGTTATATAGAGAAAACATTTACAGAAAGACTGAGACAAGGTGAATGTGCTTTCACTGCACATTTCCTAAACTGGAAACTGTGGCTCTTTGTCTGCTACTGTTGACCTTGTGGTCCCAAACAAACAGCTCTGAATCTTTGTCTTGATCTGCTAGAATATTGATCTTCAATCTTCTGCTCAGAGATATGTCTTCCCCATGCAAACTTGTTCCTCAAGAAGTGGCTTTGCATTAACTCTGGTTGTCTTGTATTTCAGTCATTGAACATTTGAATCTACCAGTCTCAGTGACACTTCGCGGAGCATTCAGTAAAAGAGATTCAACTTCTCTATCTAAGGTTATTCTGAGCTTCAGACTGAGTCTTCAGTACAATGCCTGAGTACTCTCACTGTCACTGAGTCTTGAAATTCACTGAATCTTAATTTCTAAGACTGAAATATATTGTTTTGCCTAAAACACTTAACCATCATCTATACAAACATTATTAGATTATGATGGCTAAGACTCACTGAAAAATCATTCACTTGAATGGTTTTATTCTTTATTTTATACACCTCAATGAATGATCTTCAGTCTTATTAAATCTATACAAGTATAAATAATTTCACTGACTATACAGTTTGATCATCGTCACATGGTATATCTAACAATTATCTTTTCTGATACAAATGTTTTATTGTCTAAACTTCTGGAAGAATCTCTCTCTTATCATAATCGTAATAACTTAGGTTATGATTCATTGATTGGTTAAACATATCTTTCGGTTGGATGATAAATTTTATAGATGAAAGAAACCCTAACAATCTATCTCCTTTTGAGATGTAATTCAACTTCTCAATCAATTAAATGTTCAATATTTTCACAGAAAAATAAAAAATAAAATTGAAGAGAGATGATTTATGATTTCTACAGGGAAGATGATTTTTTTTTAGAGTTATCATTTTTATTATAAAGGTGATTTAATTTTTTGGAAGGATTTAGAATTTGAAGGAGATGACGTATCATTTTTATAACGTTGGTGATTTTGATTTTTTTTGAGATTGAACAAATTTTGATTTTATTTAATATATTAAAAGTAATATAATAAGATAATTTAAAATTCATTAGAATACAAAAATAACATGTATATTTTAATTTAAAATTTCAGTAGGACTTAAATTTTGCAATCATATCAATATATATAGATATTATTTTAATATAGTGAAGAAATATCAAATGGAATTAATTAAATAATAAAAATACAAGTATAAATAAATAAATTTAAATAATAAAATATTTATAAAATTTAAAAATTGAATATCGATCACCTTCAATATATCAACTATTTGTATTTTATTTTGTAATTAACTGATTATA